>PVJH01048152.1:0-10945 GCA_004026705.1 Nesogale talazaci | reverse complement strand
AACTCCACGAACTTTCTCAAGTCCCTGGTACAAACATGTGCAAGTGAACATTTGAGGAGAACATCAGCAGATGACGCACTGCCACAGTGTCCCAAGTACATATTAATGACATCAGATGTAAAAGCAACAACAGAATTCAGAACAGATGATAGTAAGCGTGGCTTGTGGTAACCAGAATATGTCATTAGTTGGGAACTAGGGGTGCTATCCAGTGTTGTCGTATCTGTGACATAGAGGAACCCCTGAGCAGGGGTTCTCACCCTTCCTCAGGCCGAGACCCTTTCATACAGCTCCTCATGTTGTGCTGACCCCCCAACCACAACATTATTTTTGGTGCCACTTCATAGTTGTCATTTTGCTACTATTAGGAATCGGGCAGCCCCTGTGAAAGGGTCGTTGAATCCCCAAAGGGGTCACGACCCACAGGTTGAGAACCGCTGCCTTTGAGGGATCCCAACTGCTGCTGTTCTTCTGCATTGGACCAGTTGGGGTTGTTTTCTCCTCCTGTAAAGAGTCACAGTCTCAGAAACAACCAGGGGCGGGTCCACAGGGCCCTGTCAGTATTGAGTCAGAAGCCAGTGGATGACCAGGAGTTTGGAGTTCAAGCGCAGTCAAATATCCAAGCACTATGCTCAGGACAGTGTTTTCTACTATCCATTCTTATTCAAGAGCTTTCACTGGTAAGACACTTTTGATTTGTTATTTAGAATTAGCTTTGATTGAAACAGCTTGTCTTCAAAATGATTTGTTTTGCATTGTTTTAAAGCTTCCACTAAAATTTAAAAGCTGTTTGGTGTTCACTTATTTTTCAGCAGTTGTGTTAGTCTGGGTAGACTAGAAAAACAAATTCATAAACATGCATATGGCTATAAGGGAAAGATTTATATAAGAGGAATGGAACATTGAGAAAGGTCCAGTCCAGTCCAAGGTCATAAGTCCGATATTTGCCCATAAGTCTGATACCAATCTATAACGTCTCCTTCCAACTCACGAAGCACGTGCAATGACATCAGGACTATGACAGACCAGTGGGTGCAGAGTCTTGTGTATCCAGTGGCGGTAGAAGCATCCTGGCACTGGCATGGGTCTCCCCATGGCGCCTCATTTCCAGGGCTCAAGGTCCCTCTGCAGTAGCCATTGGCATTGGAAGCGTCTCAGCACTGGCAGGAGTCTCCATGTGGCTTCTCCAGCCCCAGAGGTCTGGTTCCATCAGGGTAAGCCCCTGTGGCTTCTCTGGCTCCTCCAGTTCCTAGGACTCAGGGTCTATGCTGTCATCTTGTCTTATCATTAGAGTATCTCCCAGGAACTCAGGCGTCTCTCTTCTCCAATTGGGAAATACCTGGAGACTTCCCAGAATTCTCAGGAGAAAGCCATGCCCACACAGAGGCCTCATTGGCTATCTCCACATTGACAGACTATTCTCCACCCCTACACTCCCAGGGTTGAAATTGACACCAAGTACATGACTGCCACAGCGTGATCGACTACAACACATAGCCCTGGGTGACCTGTTTTATGCTAAACCTGTAGCAGTTCTCAACCTGTGGGTCACAACCCCTTTGGGAGTCGAATGACCCTTGCACAGGGGTTACCAGATTCATAGCAATAGCAACATGCCAGTTAGGAAGTAGCAACAAAAATAATTTTATGGTGGGGGGGGGGGGGACGTCACCACAACATGAGGAACTGTATTAAAGGGTTTTGGCATTAGGGAGGTTGAGAACCACTGTCCTAAAGTGTTGTTCGTGTGCTTTCTGCGTGTTATGACGTGTTGATGGCACACCTCTGGGCACGAATGGCTTGTCAGAATGGCAGATGCTGTATAGCCAAGGGTTGTGTGAGGTTTGGTGAAAGGTCTCTTGCAGGGTCCTCTGAAGACTTGAATTGGCTTGCTGGCTACTGTAACTTACTGCTTGATCTTGGAACAATTCATTTGCTTCTCTAGGTTGCAGTTTTCCCACCTATAACAGGAAGGTGTAAAGGTAGCATGTATTATTCTGGGTGTCCACTGTGCCCTTCCTACCAAACTCATTCTCTGTCCTTGAGTCAATTCTGAGTCACAGCAGCTCCATAGGACAGAGTTTCCGGATTTATAAATCTTTTTTTTTTTTGGGGGGGGGGCATCATTGCCCTCTGGTGGGAGTGGGAGGCCCAGCCTTGCTCCTGAAGGGCTGCTGCTGGATTTGAACCTCCAAGCCAGTGGACCACAGTCCTGCACTCAACCACTGCACCACTGGGTCTCAGCCCCTGGGATTATAAATCTTTATGAGCAGATGGCCTCATTTTTCTCTTGCAGAATGACAGGTGGGTTTGAACTGCTGACCTTGAGGGGTTGGCTTCCGGGTGCATAACCCACTATGCCATGAGGACTCCTCCTCATTCTGGTAAGAAGAGGGGCCCTTCCCTTTGAGCACATGACACTGGCCATTGTTTTTCTCACTCAGCAGCCTGTCCTCTCCCTGCTTTGTTCATTGGCCTTCCTTCCCGCCCTCCCCCCATCATTCTTTCCTCCCTGGAACAATGGGTTCACCTCCTGGACTGTCAAACAAGGGCCTGGTGGTTCACTCCAGCAGAGGTGCCTCCAAAGAAAGGCCTGGCGATCTGCTGAAAAACCAGCCATTGCAAAACATCCGGAAACACAGATCTAATCTGATACGCCTGGGGTGGCCATGAGTCGGGATGAATGCAATAGCAGCGGGGGTTCCTGTTTCTTTCATTCTATTTTGTTTTTTAATGGAATGATGAATAGAAGTTCCTCCATGGGCTGGCTGGCCAGACTAGGCTGGAGATGAGGTCATGATTAAGCCTGGAAACTAATACATTAATGAGATCCTTGAAGCCTTGTGTAGTGTCATCTGAGGGGAGATGTTTTTTATTCTTGGGATGTTCCTGGGTCCTCAGGAGGAGTGTTGAAAGAGTAGAAAAGTGAAGTTATCACAAATTGGCAAGCAGTAAGAGACCTGGGTTTGCGTAGGCATTAGATGTCTTGGAGGAAGTACAGCCAGCCTGCTCCTCAGTTCAGATGGTGAGACACTGTCGCACATACTTGATCAGGAAGGACCACTCCCTGGAAAAGGACTAAGTGCTCCGTCAAGATGACTCTAGATGAGACGGATTGACCCGGTGCTTGTAACCATGGACTCGGCCAATGGTGTGGATGACGCAGGCCTGGGCAGTGTTTTGCTGTGTGAATGTAGACTCGCTGAAAGACAACCTGCATGACGGCACCTATCAACCAGAAGTCTTAGCATGCGAGCTGTCCCAAGGGATCATGTATCAGGCATCAAGGAACAAAAAATCATATCGTGTGAGTGAGGGGGACTGCAGACTAGGGACTCAAAACCCATCTGTAGGCAACTGGACATCCCCTTACAGAAGGGTCGGGGGGAGCAGACAAGTCTGTCAGGATGCAGTATAACAGTAATGAAGCATACAAGTTTCCTTTAGTTCTTTAATGGCCCCCCCCACCCCCTCTATCATGATTCCAATTATACCTTACAAATTCTGCTAGACCAGCAGATGTATACTGGTACAGATAGGAAATGGAAACCCAGGAAATCCAGGACAGATGAACCCCTCAGGACCAGTGGTGAGAGTGGCAGTACTGGGAGGGTGGAGGGAAGGTGAGGTGGAAAGGGGGAACCGATCACAAGGATCTGCATATGGGCTCCTCCCTGAGGTACAGACAACAGAAAAGTGGGTAAATGGAGATGTCGAACAGTGTAAGACATGGCAAAACAATAATTTTTAAATTATCAAGGGCTCATGGGCAGGGCAGAAAAAAATGAACTCATGCCAGGGGCTTAAGTAGAAAGCAAGTGCTTTGAGAACGATGATGGCAACAAACATATACACGTGCCTGACACAACGGATGGATGTGTGGATTGTGATAAGAGTTGTAGGAGTCCCCAATAAAAGGATTTTAAAAACCAAGAAGTCTAGGCATGCAGCGTTACGGGAGACTTTTCCTGCTTGACCGCATTCTGTTTTCATAGCATGTGAGTGCTATTTAACCTTCCATCATGAGATTTCTCAAAGGAGCTCTGCTGCGACTACCCGGTAAACATTGGCTTGACTGCTAGCCACAAGGTCTGTAGTTCAAGCCCACCAGCAGTTCCTTGGGAGAAAGATAAGGCTGTCTCTTCACCACCAGCACCTCTCCCCGCACCTCCCCTCCCTCAAGTCCTTCAGAAAGATTTGAAGCTTCAGAGACCCTGGATTGCGGCACTGTGAATTAGAAATTGACTCGATGGCGCTGGGTTGGTTTATCATGAACTTGTGAAAACATGTGTAGAGGTTCCTGTGAACAAAGGAGTCCTGGTGGCCTATTGGGTTAAGTAGGACTGCTAACCAGAAGGCTGGTGGGTCAAGCCCAGTAGCCACTCCAAAGGAGAAGCATGCGCCTGTGGACTCCAGGAAAGATGTGTAGCCTTGGGACCCCGAAGGAACAGGTCTGCTTGACCCTAAAGGTTGCTCTGAGTAGAATTGACGGGGTAGCCCTGGCTCTGCTTTGGGTCTGCGGGCAACCTGTGAGGCTCTGAGGGGTGCAGATTGCCAGCTGGAAGATTGGGGGTTTGAACCTGCAGGGCAGTTTGCCCCTCTCTCATTGGGTCACCCCGAGTCAGAATTGATTTGATGGCAGGGAGTTTGGGATTTTTTTTTTTTTTTTGGCATCAACTGGCAAGCTGGCTTCAGGAATGCTTAGAGTGGGAGGGACGGTAAGTTTTTTTCTCTTTTAAATTGAGGAAAGGAATGCAGAATGTTGGAGAAACTTGCTCTCCGGAAGATGAGGGCCAAGGGGAACTCGCAGTGCTCCAAAGGGAACGGAAATGCTCCTTGTTGAGGACGGAAGTGCTTCTCAAATCGATGCCCTGGGAATCAGACCTCACTCCGCCCCGTGTAGGGTCTGTTGTCGTCAAGCACGCAGGCTCTTGTCCACGAGCTGTATCTCATGCAAATGATAAGGGCCATGCAGATCTTGGATGAAAATAAAGGAATTTACCTTTTATCTTTGAGAACACACTCTTCCAACTCTGGGGTGAGGTACCCTTTTAACACTCGATGGGAACAGTTGTATTTATTATTTCTCTTGGGGGTGGGAGGGGGGGGTGGATAGTTTTGTTTGGCAGTGAAGCGGACCATGGGCTTGTGCACTGAGGCTTCTCAGCCCAGAGATGCTGAGAGCTCTCCTCTCCAGGGATGGGACCGAGCACTGTGTTGTTGTTGTTGTTCTTGTCATCATGGGTGCCATCGAGCCCTTCCAGCCCACAGTGACTCTGTGCACTACACAGCACACTCTGCCCATGTCTAGCACCAGCCTCCCCATGGTTTCTGGGCCTGAGCCCATGGTAGCAGCCACCGTGTCTGTCCATCTTGTTGAGGGCCAGCCTCTCCTACCCAGCATGACGTTCTCCAGGGACTGGCCTCTCCTGACAGCCTGTGCAAAATATGTCAGACAGACAAACTCTCTGTGTCAGTCATATACCTTTGTCAATTTCATGATTGAGATATAGGGGTTGAGTCTAGCCTGTCAAGCTGGAGATAGCCATTGAGTAGCCAATGAGGCCTCTGTGTGGGCGTGGCTTTCTCCTGAGACTTCTGGGAAGTCTTGCGGTATTTCCCTCGTGGAGCTGTGAGACCTCTTCCTCCAGTGGTTGGGTGTCATGCCACTGACTGAGGCGATGAACTACTGACAAGACAAGATGGCAGCATCCGAGGAACCGGAAGAGCTGGAGGAGAAGTCACACGGCCTTACCCTGATGGAACCAGACTTCTGAAGCCAAAAAAGCCAAAAAAGCCTGTCAGCGCTGAGATGTTTCTATCACCAAGGGATACTGCTGATGGACCCTGAGCCCTGGAAACGAGGAGACATGAGGGGATCCCTGCCAGAGCTGGGACTCTGCACCCACTGGCTTGTGACTTTGTGAGTCGTAAGGAGACGTTATAGACTGGTGTGGGGCATATGGGCTAATATAGGACTTGTGACCTTGGATTGGAATGGGTTGGGATGCTTTCTCAATGTTCCATTTCTCTTGTATGTAAACCTTTCCCTTATATCCATATGCATGTCTTTGAATTTGTTTCACTAGTCTACCCGGACTCACACACACTCTCTATCCTCGCTGGATTCCAGCAGGATCTATGGGAGAGCTGAGAGGCCCAAAGCCTTCCAGGGAACGTAGAATTGTTGGTGCAAACGGACGGGAGCCCATTTTGAAAGTGTCCTGGGAACCAGTGAGCATTTTCAGATCATAGACCAAGGCAAGAACCAGGATGAAAGATGCCATGCAGGAGTCACTGCTGATGCACTGCGCCCCCACCCTGGCGGGTTTCTGAGCTACTCACTGGTTACAGAAGGAGAAAACCCAGTCTTTCTCCCTTGACACTGCCGTGGTTCCGAAGTGCAGGTCATGCAGATCTCAGCCCAGCTCGTTACCACTGTGTCACCAGGCCTCCTTCAAGCAAAATGAGCCATCCATGGAAATGCACGCTCCAGCAGATGAGGCTTCGAAGAGCTAGCTAGCTGGCTGTTGGCATGTGTTTCTGGGTGTGGAGATGCTTTCTCCCAAAAGCACGGGCCCATCAACCCGGGCAGGCTTGGAGAGCCTAGTTAGCCTGGGCAGGGGTCCGTCTCAGCACCGTCTCAGTGGTGTGGATCACACAGCAGTTTGGACCCTCCAGTGTTACGCCTTCTACGGAGAATCTTGAGGATGCTAGAGGACATTTAGAATAATGGTGGGATTTTGCCAGGGATCTTTGGCTGCGGTGTGGGGGTGGGAGAAGTGAAACACAAACACCACCAAAAAAAACCCCCGAAGAACAAATCCCTAATCATTTGAGTTTTAAATAGTAGCTGATGGAAATAAAAATTGTGTTTTTTTAAATTGTGTTTTTAGAGACTATAAAAATCTATGCTTAGTGATATCAGGATCTCACTGGTAATAATAATAATAATAATAAATCGCAATATGGTACCAGTATTACTGTGGAGCTTTCACTAGTGCTGAGAGCTCTCTGAGGAACCCTGGGGGCGCTGTTGGGTAAACCCTGGACTGCTGACCGCCAGGTTGACAGTTCAAGCCTGCCCACCGCTCTGGGGAGAAAGATGAGACTGGTTGCCCTTGTGAAGACGTACAGCCTCTCTCTCTAGGGTGTCCCTCCGAGGAGCCGGCCTACAGGGCCGCGGGGTTGGCAGAGCAGCGGGCTACACTGTGGGCCGCTAACCACCAAGTCAGTAGCTCGACACACTCACAGTCTCCCTCTGCTGTGGAGGAGGAGGAGACCTTTTGCAGCCCCGGAACCAAAAGGGCAGTTGGGTTTGGTCCTGCCTGGTGGCTGTGAGTCCGATTGGACTCGATGGCCGTGGATGTGGTTTTTTTCAGAGCAGTAGAACCGTTATTCCACGTCCTCCTGGCAGAAACAGTAGCACCATTCTCTCTGTCGTCGATTCCTGCTCGGGCTTCAGTCCCTGCTTGGTAAAGGAGTGGGGCCGAGAAAGGGAGCAAGGCCCTTCCAGATGGGTTGACATGTGGCTGCCACAGTGGTCTCAAGCACAGGAACCATTGGGAGGATGACCCGGGACTGGGCAGGGCTTTGTTCGGCTATGCAGTCGCTGTGGTTGAAACCCGCTCAAAGGTGTCGCATAGCAACATTCCTCCTCCTGAAGAGACCAGGTATGCTGGAGTAAACTGGACACCATAGGGTGTTCCATGGTCGACTCTTTGGAAGAACATAGCCAGGTCTTTCTTCCATGGCTCCTTTGAGTGGACTCGAAGCACTCAACTAGTCACAACCCTTTGTGCCACCTAGAAACTCTGTCCCCAGTTTAGAAACGAGAAAACAGGTCCTTTTTCTTCTAAGTCCCATATGAACAGAGGTGCTTGCTTTGGATGTCTGGACAGTCCAGGACAGAAACCATGGGGGCTCTCCAGATGAAGAATCTGAGAACCCGATTCATTTGGGACCAACGAAAGTCCTGTAGTTGTGCAGGAAACATTGCATGTCTTCTCTCCCCTTGACGCAGCATAGTTATAAGATGTGTCCTGGGCTGAGCCCTGGTGGCGTTGTGGTTGAGTGCGGGACTGTGGCCCACTGGCTTGGCAGTTCAAATCCAGCAACAGCTCTCCAGGAGCAAGGCTGGACCTTCCACTCCCCCCAGAGGGCAGTGATGCCCCCCCAAAAAACAAAGCAAAAAAAAAAAGATGTGCCTGGAGCCTGATCAAAGCCTGCCTTCTTGTTTTGGCCATGAAAACTCAGAAAGCAGACTCACTGCTGTCTGCTCGCGTCAGACTCAGAGTGTCTTACAGGACAGGGGAATGCTGTCCCCTAGAGTTTCTGAGAAGGTGTCGCTTTATGGGAGGAAGCGGGAGGTAGTGGGAGTTTAGTGGTTTAGAGCCAAGCTCTTAGGGGGCCAATGTTGGGTGCCATTGAGTTGGTTTTGACTCACAGCGACCCCATGTGGCAGAGGAATACAGTGACACCACAGGTTTTTGACCTGCCACCACCATCGAGCTGATAGTGACCCGGGAGGACGGGGTGAAACTGTTCCTTAGGCTTTTCAAGGCTGTAAATCTTTGTGGGAGCAGACAGCCTCGTCTTTCTTCAATGGGGTAGCTGGTGCATTTGAACTGCCCACCTTGCCCGCAAACCACCCGCGGGTTTCCACTACTGTGTTCTAAGGCCGCTCTCCTGACAGGAGCAGGTCCCTGTGTCTTTCTCCCGTGGAGCTTCAGGGCGCGTGTGAACCTCCAAGTCTCCCAAACGACCCTCGGATTAAGCAGCCAGGTGCCCCCAGACCCACCACAGTCTCCCACCATCTCCCAACCTCCCCTTCTCGTTTTCCAGTCGGGCTCTGAGGGGTGCCTTTGTTGCTTGAAGCATTTCACGCGCTAAGGCTTGATAAGGGCTTCGAACAATTCTTGGCCTGAAAGTCAGCCCTTAACAGTGATTGTTTTCAGTTTTAAAGGAAAACTGACTTTTGGCCTGAAAGAGCAGGGGTGTCATGTTTCACTGGTTTGAGGATCCAGGCCAGCTGAGTCCAGGCCAGCTCGGCCTCTCCATGTGCTTTGGCATAAGAATTGGCCATTGTTGTCCTGTTTGCCTGGTTCCCTTTTGTCTTTGGCTTTTGTTTTGCCAGAATCCCCCCTGCTTGAGCGTTCTGCCTTTTGCCCTCTATCCTGCAACCCTCTCCCACCCAGACCCCAATATGTGCCCTCAATAAGTCTCGTCCCAGAGGACTGGGAATTACAATTACGATTTTCCTGTCCTTGCCTATTGTGGGACTGGTAAGAAATCAGGAAGCCGGACAGGGGAGACTGTGGCTCCCTGCTCCCCTGGAAGCCACAGAACCCTTCCCAATAGGATTGATTCCCTGAAGGTTTGAGGCCCAGGTGGTGGCACCCACCTGGGGGCCCTTCTCTCCCCACCTACTGGCACCGCCTCCGAGTCAGATTCCAAAATAACTTGTAAGTGGGTCACAACACTGTCTGCATGCCAGGAACCCTCTCTGAGAGCCCAGAGCCGGAGTGCAGGCGATTTCAACCAGAAGACTTGCCGCCATTGAGGCGATTCTGACTCACAGGGACCCCGTAGGACAGGCTGTGCATTTCCGAGACGGTGCCCCGGTGCAGGAGCAGAAAGCTTCACCTGTCTCCCACAGAGCAGCTGGTGGTTTTGAACTGCTGACCTGGCGGCTAGCAGCCCAGTGCATCAACCACCATGCTATCGGGGCTCCTTAGGCCATGTCAGCAGGGCCAGAAATGTCCCCATTCTCTGCTCTCAGGCCTTGCAGAGTCTGGAAGGGAACACAGGCATGCACTCTTTTATCTTGGCCAGCTGGCCTGGTCTGGACCCGCCGTGTGTCTTACTTTCCCGGAGCCTCCGGAGGCCCTTGAGCTGCCGCTCTTTCTGACTACAGGGTTGGAGCCAGTGGACTCTCCGTGACGGATCTGATCCATCGTTGTGTTTTCACAATCATAAAGGTTTCGGTTCTGTGTGTTTTGAAATGGTATTGACGAACTAGGAGAACAATCAAGGGGAAGACCATTCTTCCAGCGTCCTTCGCCCACTGCACGGCTGCCTGCTGTCTCTTGGTGCCCTAGCCTGCCTGGAGCTCTCAGCCTACAGGGAAAGGCTCGAGGTGAAGGGACAAATTCCATCTGTGTGGAAAAGTGGCGTGTGTCGTGAGGGGACTCGCACTCAAACAACTCCCTGCCCTCGAGTCAATTCCGATCCCCAGAGACCCCCGGGGGCACAGTAGAACTGTGCCTGTGGGTGCCTGGATTAGAAAGCCTCCCCATTCTTCCTAGCAGTGCCTGTCGGTCTTGAACTGCTGGCCTTGTGGTTAGCAACCCAACATGTAAGCCCCGTGGCACCAAAGTTTTCCCAGGTGGCGCCCCTACCCTGGTACCCGTGTTGAGCCTGGAGGGGCGCATCGTGCAAGGTTTCCAGGGGAGGGGCTGCTGCCTACTCTGTCTGCCCCCCCGCTGAGCTCACTTCACCTTTGCTCACGGCGCCTTTTGACCCCACAGCTCCCACAGGGAGCCCTGCTGTTGGGTGTGCTGTGGAGCATGGCCTCTGTATTCCTTTCCATCCCTGCAGCGACCTCTGCCTTCTGCATGGCCTGTTGTCTCCGTTCGCTACACTGTGCCCCAGGCGGCTCTCAGAAACATGTAACTTCACACAGAAAGTCTCATTCCTGAGCATTGGCATGCAAGGATGTCGTGATTTGCTGGGCTAACCTGTGCTGCTTTATTTCGGGAGTGTCCCTATCGCCAGGAGCGCCAGTGGCATAGTGAGTTAGACATCGTGCTGCTAACTACAAGGTCTGTGGTTCAAATCCACCCATCACTCCTGTTAAAAGTCTTGGGACTCCCAGGAGCCGATCTCCTCTGCCTTTCAGGGTCACTGAGTCACAAGTGACTGGTGACAGGGGGCGAGTGTATCT
>PVJH01048151.1:0-10938 GCA_004026705.1 Nesogale talazaci | reverse complement strand
TAGAGCCTCTGCACCTATCACATAGAGCCACGCCTAAAATAGACTATAAAAGCTTTGGGTTTCTCCCCCTCGGGGTTCCTCCTCCTTCGCTGCCCTCCTGTGATTGAGGCGGCTTCAATAAACTTTGCTGAAACGCCATCAGAAGAGTCCTAGCCATTCTTCGCGTCGTGTGTTGCGTGTTCCTTACCTGATCCGTCTCAGAGAGGGGCTCGCGACACTGGAGTATTGATAGTGGAACTTGGCGGGTGGGGGTGAGGAAGCCTCAAAGAAACAGAAGAATATTGCATGTTTCTTCGGTGCTATACTGTGCCCTAGTTGGCTCATATGTTCCTTGTGACCATGCTGTGAGGGAATGTCCTATTGTCCACAGATGGGTTTTGAGTTTCTGTTCCAAGCCCCTATTGTTTCAACAATGTTTTTTTTGTTGTTGTTTGTTTTTTTGTTTGGTTTTGGTCTTCTGGTATCTGTTACCCAATTCTGTCAATACCTCATGATCTCACAGTCCTTGGTGCGCTTCTTCCATGTGGGACTGTTGCTTCTATCCTAAATAGCTGTATCTTTAGCTTCAACCCATCAAGACCACAGACACAATATCTTTTGATAGCCAGGCACAAACAGCTTTCTTGAACACTTTTTGCCTTTACAATTGTGTCCAGGGGTTGGGCATCACAGAATGCCAGATTGTTAGAACAGTGTCCTTGTGTGGAGGGAGGGCTCAATACTTTGCCATATGAATATATGTCCATATATGTTATGACATAAATGCCTCTATTTTATGACATAATCTATTTAAGTGAGTGTACAACTCTATTTATACCTCTATCAATAGCTTAGTTTCCTAGATCTTTCCCCTGTTTCCTTTTATTTTCCTCCTTCTCCACCATCATGCTCACCCTTCTTTAACCTCTTAGTAATTTCTCTCAGGTGGATTTTGGTTGCTCTAACACCACTAGATGTTAGATGTTCCCCTTGGTACAGCTTTCCATTCCCTAGTTGTTCCCTTGTGTTTGCTCCATAAAGACTGCAACTCTTTACAGAAAGTTTGCTCTTAATGTAACAAGTGGCTGGTGTTTTTGGACTGCTGACTTTTTGATTAGAATTCCAAAGAACATTCAATATCAACAGGGCTACAGAAGAATTCATTACTCTTGCAAAATTCTATCATGCAATCTTTAGCTTTTTTTAATTTTTAAAGTTAATTTTGATTTCTTTTTTCTGTCTTTTTAAAATCATGTTATTGGGGGCTCATACATCATTCCTCACAATACATACATACATATACTGTGCTATACTTCTTCGCATGCCTGCTGCTGTCATCATTCTCCAAACCTCCACCTTTCCACCTTATCAGGGGGTGGATGGCCTCCTGATATACTCACAGCAAGGGTTCAACAGGGAGTTGTGTAGCAATAATTATTATTTATTATAAAAACCAATATAGAGATTATAAGAGAGAGAGAGAAGAACAATAGTAGTTATGTTTCATGTTGCATGCTCACCTCCGCCCCACTAGATGATCCACGTGGAGAGAGAGAAATAATTTCTATTATCCCCTTATAAATACCCTCCTCGGTAGGATATCTGAGCCCCACCATTACTCTTCAGTGGAAAGTCACAGGAGAGGGCTGTATTAAGGGCCATATGGTGACAAGGGGAGTGGTAAGACTAGACTTTGGGCCTCTGGGGGTAGATAAATATTTCTGTTAGTTTAGGGACCTGTGTTAGTCCGCATAGAGTAGAGGAACAAATTTCAAAGACACACATATGGATATAAGGAAAAGGTTTATATACAAAAGAAATGTGACACTAAGAAGGCATCCCAATCCAGTCCAGTACAAAGTCATAAGTCCGATATTAACCCATATGCCCGAAACCAGTCTACAAAATCTCCTTTCAACTCACGAAATAACAGGTCAGTGAGTGCAGAATTCTGGTGCTGGCAGGGGTCTCCCCATGGCTCCTTGCTTCCAGGTTTCAGGGTCCATCAGCAGCATGCCTCTCCAGCTTCAGAGGTCTGGCTCCATCAGGGCAAAGCCATGTGATCTCTCTGCCAGCTCCTCCAGCTTCTTGGATGCTGCCATCTTGTCTTTCCAGTGACTTATTGTCTCTGAGACTAACTCCCAACAACTGGGGAAGATAGCTTCTCATCTTCACGAGGAAAATATTGCAAGATTTCCCAGAAGTCTCAGGAGAAAGCCATACCCACATAGAAGCCTCATTGGCTGCTCAATGGCTATCTCCAGATTAACAAGCTTGACTCTACCCCTACATTTCAATCATTAAATTAACATAAGCACATGACTGCCACAGGGCCATTAATAATGGCTCTTGAACCCCTCCCATAGGCTGAGCCATCATCCTAACAGCAGGGAAGTTAGTTCTGTAGTGAGACAACACAAAGGCCTTAAGTAACTGGGAACTACAGGGAGTATAGCTAATTTAACTTCCATAGCAAATGCGGGTAAACAGTTTGCTTAATATCTGAAGTATAATAATTGTAGTAAAATTCTGTCTTCATTCCATACCGCCTGAACCCCTGACATCAGCCTCCCATCACTTCCCCTCCATCCTTGCTCCCCACTCCCCCTCCAACCCTCAATACTTTATGAATTATTATAGTTTTGTCATAACTTACACTGCCCGATGTCTCTGCTCACCCTCTCCACCAATATCTGTCCCCACAGTAGGAGGTTATGTGTATATCCCCAAAGTTGGCTTCTCCACTCTACCCCACTTTTCCTCCACCTGTCTAGTAGCTCCACTCCTATTACTGGCCCCAAGGGGTTCATCTGTCTCAGGTTCCCCGCATTTCCATTTCCCATCTCCACAAGTGTGCCTCCTCCAGTCCAACTGGAATTGTAAAGTAGAACTGGAACCATGACAGTTGAGGGGAGGAAGCCTTAAGGAATAGAGGAAAGTTGTATGCTTCATTGCCACCTCTCTGCACCTCACTAGCCTGTCCCTTCCCCACAACTCCCCTGTGAGAAGGTGTCCAATTACCCACAGGTGGGCCTTGGGTCCTCATCTCTGCTCTCCCCTCCATTCATAGTGTCCTGATTTTTGTTCTTTGATGTTTGATATCTGCTCCCTTTAGTGCCCCCGTGATCACACATGCTAGTGTGTTTCTTCCATGTGGACTTTGTTGCTTCTGGGCTAGAAGGCCATCCATTCACCCTCAAGCCTTCATGATCCCAGGTACTTTATTGTTTCATAGCTTGGAAGCTTTGTTCTTATCACCCAAATCATATTTTCCAACTACTGTTCCTTTCAATACCAATTCATCTCACCTTACAAATACCTAAGATGTTGATTTTTGTGTGCAACATTTCGTGTTTGAGGCCTTTCAATTTTCCTATTTTCATATATTTTACATTCCAATTTTCAATTGTCAATTATTTTTTGGTTAATTTATTTACACTTTCAGCCACTCTCCATTAGCAAAAGATGGTCTCGAAGGTTTTACTCCTTTAGGCTTTCCTGCATCTGTATCAGTATGGTTTTGGAGAAGGTAGCTCTTCCTGTTATATTTTGAGTGCATTTAGACCTGAGGGGATCCTTTTCTGATAATGTTCTGCTTTATTCAGGAGATCTCTAGTATCTGACAAAAGGAAGCTGCTATTCATAAGGTTTCCAGTGATCAGTTGCACTAATTGGATTGACTATTTCTTCCTCCTCGTCTGTTTTTAGCATGGAAATTCTGCTGAAATCTGTGCACCTTACTGCATGGGTGGTATTTGAAAACACGAGTAACAAAGCTGCCAGCATCCTGCCAACACATGAGTCACCACAATATGACAATCTAGTACACATGTGGAATTATTCACACAGGTTTCTAAAATAACGTAAAGTGCTTTGCCATATATTATTACCTCCCAGGAAGTTTACTGGTCATAAGGTTGTCTGATTTGAACAGTTTTCAGCATTTTTTACACCTTCAATCTTCTTTACACGCCCCTGCTTGTCTTGTCTTCTTTAAAACATCTATCAAGATGACTTGTTTGGAATTTCAAAAGCAATTGTGCTGATTTATCTGCCTTGAATGTAATTAGGCCATTATATTCTCTTTGAAAGACACTGTTTTGATTGAATCTTTTCTTGAAGACACTCTAATGAGACTAAGATAGGTTTATTACTGAGAGAATTTGTCTGCAGCTTATTCCCTGGAAAGACATTTTTTGAAGGCACTTTAATTAGACTAAGTTAAGTATGTTACTGAGACATGTCCAGTAATCCAATTAATTGTAGAGACATTCAAAACACACTATATTTGGAATAGACTTTGTCATGTATAAACTGGAATTTTAATAGTAATACTGAGTAGCACAAAGAGGGAAATGAGTCCCCTTCTCTTTGAGCTTGCTATCTCTCTTCCCCATCTCTGCTTCTTTTACTTGCTTGTCTATTCTGTTTTATATATCAAAAAGAATACTTCAAGGAAAATCCTTATCTAATCCCATCTCATTACTATAGCAAAGACAATCTGTTCCTAAATGGAATGAAACCCATAGACATAGATGCTAACATTTTCAAAATATATCTTTGACAGCGATATTTCATTGTTTAACAACCCGAATAGATACAACAAAACAGAAAGAAACACTAGTATCTAGACAATTCTGATTCATAGCAACAGAAAAATTTTGCTAACCAAAAATTTTTTATTAGAATAAAATATATTGAAAAATATATAATTTGAGCACTTATTTATTTTGTATTTCATTCCCTAAAACAATTATGTGTCCAAATATAAGCAGTTGAAATGTAATTCTTCACAAAATCTTATGTATTCACATTTCTAAAAGTAAAAGCTCAAGTAATCTCTACTCAGTAGGAATGCCACATGAAGCTCTACATTTTTTATTTAGCAAGGGAGCATTGTTTTAAAAATAAAAATAAACCTCTTATAATAAATTATGAAAGATTAAACTAAATTCAGGAATATTTTATAAACAAATCAAAGATATTGGAGCTAATATCTTTACCTGTCCTTTCAAAGTTATAGCTATCTACTATGTTTTACTGTACTCTGAAATTTTGGTCTAATTAGAATAAAATGAATAGTCGCAATCACTTGCCTAGTCCCCTGACTTTAAGTAATTGGGTTATAAATTCCCTCTGGTTGGACTTGCTTTTTTATCTAGAACAATTTCCTTTTTGAGATGATTTTCCTTTCAGTTCATATATAGTAGCCACAGTATTTTAAAGCTCTGAGTGATATATATACTCTATTTTTTCTAAAACTCAATAAATCTTTCATATCTGAATCTTTAAGACATAGGAAGTAACTGATGATCATTTCAGTTAGAGAAGTAGAAAAACAGTTGTTAATACTTGACTAAGAAAATTTGTTTTATAAATTTAAATATATCTTTACCTATTAGAATCAACAGAATTGACACAAAGCATTTAGAAGTCACACTCAACTAATGTTAAAGTAAAACTAGATTTTTTAACTTGACCACATATATGTAGTAAGTAATATTCATACACAGGAAAGATGACAATGAAATCATTGCTAATTGAATGTCTAAGAGAAATTTGACTGATGAATGCAATGGCTCGTAAGATAACATTTTCTAAAAAATGTTTGATTATAACTTTTTTATTCCTTTGAGTTGTATGTCCTGAGAATAGTTTCTTAATGCCTCTAATCTTCATTTTTGATCATTTATAAAAATGAGATCATTAAACCCGGCATGGAGACATTGTCCATATTAAATTAAATGTAATAGTACATGCAATGTGTACACATTGAACTGTGTTGATGTGATGATTGCTAAGACTGCCTGAATGTAAACCTTTGAGGAGATCAAAAATTGCTGTAAACTTATTTATATTTTAAATTTATAGATTATCTGTACCAAATACTGAATAGCAATATATCTATTTTTTGAAATCCAATGTACTCTTAGGGCATTTATTTATTTAATATAAGATAACAAATATCTGTTTGTTTAGCAGAAGATAATTACTATTTGTTATATCAGCTATAGGAGTCCTTGGGAGTACAATCCTATTCCTACTAATTGAAAGTCTAGTGGTTACAGCTCACTAAGTGGCACCTTAGAATAAAGGACTGGCATTGTCCTTCCTTGAAAGTCTGATGGAGCACAGGTCTACTTTACAACACATGGGGTTGTCATGTGTTTCAATTAAGTTGCCATCAACTGCTGTAGTTTTTGTTAATTATAGAGTATCAGAATTAAATATTCTGCAGTTATTACTTAAAATGTATTTTCTTAAAATTTCTAGCTTTTGCTTTTTATTTTAAAATTTTTATATATTATGAAATATTTATTTATAGCTACAAATAAATGAAATTTTGTCTTGAAACATGGTATAGCATGGGTGACAGTCTTAATATAGTAACAGTAAACTACATTTTTACATTTTGCAGCAGTATGCATAAAAAGTCAACTTCAGTGTGAAGGTTGAGATAGTTTCTTTCTCACCAGATTAGAAATTCTTGGAGTCATCTTTTGCCTTTTTTTGATGCTACGTTAGTTGCACAATAATGATATAAATATTAAATAAAGCTTAAACCTATTTTGTACCCTTAAATATGCCAGTGTCAACTTGATGGCAGTGAATCAAGTGAATCAACTTGATACTAGTTTGGGACTTGGTATCAAAATTGGACATAAACTTTGACTTACTAAAATGAAGTCAAAAATAAATCATTCAAGGTGACTTATGGCCCTAAGAAAAATTAAAAGGGTGGGGAGAGGTCCCATATTTTGGCGAGTCACATTACAAAATATCCATGGTTTTACTTTTATCTAGAATTTTCTATCCTTTTTTCCAAATCAATTGCAGAGTTAATGAGGAGTTGACTATGTTGTGCTTTGCTAATTTCATCATTATGATCACAATTGATTAACTTGTTCAGTGTGACCATTGACTCAATTAAAAGTAAAACTCAATAGATCAAGTATTTTTCTTAAGCAAATGACTAGCAAAAAATCACTAATAACATGATATTGTTAATCTGCACACACACTAAATCACAAAACAAAACCTGTAGAATATGACCTTAATATCATCTGTTACAAAGAGAGATGCGTAGCACTATGCAAAGAAGGATAATTGATCTCTAAGATGGAGAGGCAAAGAACCTGGAAGTGTAGGATCATAATATTTTGCCATTTGAAATTGAGACTCAGGAGTGATCCATACTCAGTATCATATATATAGTCAGTATTCTGATGCATTCACATTGGAATTTATGTTATTCATTTTTTATATAAATTCATCAACCCACCAAGTCAATCTACATAAATATTATTAAAACCTTTGCATGCATTTTCTTCCTGTTCAGATTTAATTTTGGATTTGCTCATCCATACAATTCTTTCCCCCATCACACTACTATCAAAATGAAAATATTGGAATCAAAGAAAAGTTTACATTTGAAATCGTTTTTAAATAAAAAAACCTTGCAGAACCATGCTTTCCTGTATCTAGACAAAGTACTCATTGTCTGTCAGTTTGTCTTACGGTGGTAGCATGGGTGCTGCTGTGATGCTGAGAGGATTGTCACTGATATATCATATACCAGGAGGGTCTCCCAGGGTCACCTCATTCCAGCAGAAATTTCAGAGGAAGAACAGATTAAAAAGAAGGAATAGGCTGTGAACGTGAAGAATTAACCCCTGGGAAATGTGGATAGTAATATAATATTAGCAGATAATTAAAACTTTAAGGACATGAAAAAATGTATTGGCAGATTTAGTTAAAGAAGATAAGGATCTCAGGTTAGAAGACACTAAGGTAATCAAAATATGATTGAAGAAGAGGTGCCGTCTTAGAGTAGATTCCACCGTTATGATTTTCATGGATTAAAGACTTCTGCTTCTTTATTTGGTATGAAAATATCTATTAAGCATCAGAATTGGAATGTATGAAGAACAACTCTAAGAAGGTTGGGAGTCTTCAAAAATGAAGTGGAACACATGAAGATCAAAATCCTAAGCATTAGGAAGCTGAAACAGGCTGGTGTTGGGCATTTTGAATCAGACAGCTAAAGACTTGTAGCAACGTTTTTACTGTGAAATTGATCAAGCATGTGACCAAGATACATTGATAATCATTGGTGAAGGGAACTCAGAAATTGGAAACAAAGTCAAAAGAAGAGCACTTTGACAATTGGCTTTGGTCCCAAAAGTTAGAGACCACATAACAGAATTTTTCAAAATCAAGAACTCTACTGTTTCAAATAACTATTTCAATAATTTAAATCATGACTGTGCATGGACTTCAACAGATAAACTACACAGAAATCAAATTGGCCACATCTGTGGGTAAGAGAAGGTAATATCTTCTCTAAAAATGAGCTCTGAAAATGCAGCGCTATGTCTTGGCACATATCATTATAAAACTTTACTTTGTCTTCTGGAACTTAACTTTGATATTATCTGCTTTTTTGAGTTTATGCTGTCTTCCATTTGCTTTAGCTAATTTTCCAATTAAGAGTGACTTTCAGTCTCTTCTGACATCTACTGTGATTGTTTTTCTTCTGTCTTTTTAATGAGCTTTTGATTTGGGGGCTTATGATGTTATTGATGTCCTCCCATAGCTCATCAGGTCTTCTGTCACTACTGTTCAATTCATCAAATCACTATTTAAGACGATCTGGAAGTTTAGGTGCGATATACTTAAGGTCATACTCTGACTTGGACTTGTTTCCACTTTCTTAAAATTCATCCTAAATTTACATAGTAGCTCCATAGTTGTTTCTTGAGTGATTTTAGCTGTTAATAGTGAACTTCTTCATTGTCTCTTCCCCCAGATGTAAGCAATTTTATTTCTTTGTATCCCATATGGAAAAGTCCATGTTTATTGTTGTCTTCTCTGTAGCTGAAAATAGTTGTCTACTATGAATAATTTGTTGGTCTTGTAAAATTCTCTCATGACATCTCCAGGATTGTTTATATCACAAAGGCCATCATAGGTTCTATCTATTGTTCCTTCATATTTGTTTCTAAATTTTAAATTCCAGTCATCAATAGTTTCCATTGTATCTTGATTGTATGTTTGGCCAACTTCAGGCTGAAGGTGTCGGTAAAATCCTTCAATTTCTACTTTACTTGTTTCGGTGGTTGGTGCATAGCTTTGAATAAAATTCATACTGATTGGGTTTTCTTGTATGTGAGTGGACATTAAAGTATCACACACACCATTGTGCTTCAACATAAGTCTTGAGATATCCTTTTTGAAAAGGAATGCAGCATCATGCCTTTCAATTATCACAATCCTAGCATAGTAAAACACCTGAATATCTGATGCACAATGTCCAACACGAGTCCACTCCAGCTCGCTGACTGCTACAACATTAGCTTCTGGGTTTCCTTTTTATTAACTTCCAATTCCCCTGGATTCATACTTCGCACATTTGAAGTTTCAATTATTAATCGGTGTTTATTTCGATTCTTACCCATTTTGAGCTGTGTCCCATCAGCAAATGAAAGTTTTGAAGTTTTTACTCCTGTAGGCATTACTATATCCACTTTATTATGGTTGACCTCACTTCAAAAAGGTAACTTTTCTCCAGACATCTTGCGAGGACCTTAAGCCACCACAGTAGGAGGAAACAATTATTAATTCATGCTTTTAGCTCTTTCTTCTCATTTTGAGCTATGTCCCATAAGCAAATGAAGGTCCTAAAATATTATTTCCAAAGGATTTACTCTATCAGTATTACTATGGTTGAATTTATTTTGATAAAGCTGCTTCCCTCACTCATATTGTGAGTGCCTTCCGAGGACAATTCTGTGCACACATTTCCTGACACGATCTCTGACAATTACCTGGTGTGTTCTGTTTCTATTCATTAAATTTTCACTAACTGAAAATATTTTAATTCTTTCATAGGTTTCCAGTGGTTAATTTCTCTGAAATGGAGAACCTGTTTCTTTATCATTGTCTTTTCTCCGTATGGAGTTCTGCTTACACCAATACACTTTTTGGGGCCCTGCTGGTAGTTGAAATACCAATGACATAGTATTCTCCATCCCAGCAAAACACAAGCTACCTCAGTACGGCTAACTAACAGGCAAGGGGTGAGACTTGGTTTATTTCCCATCTTAATTTTAAGAATATCTCAAAATAGATTGTATCCATTGAATACTAACGACAGAAGATCTGATAAGGTGTGAAATGACATCAAGGACATAATATATGAAGAAATCAAAAGACTTTTTAAAAGATATGAGAGATATAAAAGATAAAAATATATGTCAGAAGAAACTGAAAATTGCTCTTGGCAACCAAGGCATATTGAGATATGCTGATGCCAGAGTGCTTAAAAGAGGCTTTCAAATGACAGTTTGATAAGATAAAGTAAAGTATGATAATCAAATATAAAAAGACCTGGAGTCATAAAACAAAAGAGAGAGAACGTGTTCCACACATTATGCTGAAAGAACTAGAGGGAAAAATTCTCAAGTTGCACTATTGAAAGATACTGTGTACAAATATTGAAAGGTGCAGGATATATGAAACACTAATGGAACTACACAGAGACAGCATTCACCAATTCCAAGTAGTACATATGATCAAGAACTAGTGGTACTAAAAGGAGGCAGTCCAAACTTCACTGAAAGCATTAGCAACAAGCATCATTATAGAAATGGGTGGAATAACAATAAAGTTTCAACAAGTTGATGATGCACTACAAGCGCTTACTAGTATATGACAAGAAATTTTCAGGATAGGTATGAGCCTACTTATTGGAAGTGATCCTTATCTGTGCCCATTCCAAAGAATGGTAACAAATGAAGTGTGGAAATTAATGAACAATATAAGTAGTTCCATACTCAAGGTAAAATTTTGACAAAGATTATTCAAGAATTGTTGGAATAGTACAGTGACAAGGAGTTGTCAGGAATTTGATCTAGAGTCAGAAGAAGACTTGGAACAAGAATTATTATTGCTGAAGTC
>PVJH01048150.1:0-10937 GCA_004026705.1 Nesogale talazaci | reverse complement strand
GCGGAAGACTCCGAGAGGACTGTGGGTCTCAGGATCCAGCATGTGCCTGTAACAACGGGGTGTATTTTGCTCCCCAAACTCACTGCCATCACGCCCATGCTGATTCACAGCACCCCCTGTGGGTTTCTGAGAGGGTAACTGTTGACAGAAGGAAGCCCAGCCTCTCTCCCTCAGGTGCTGCTGGTGGTTCTGACCAAATGGATCACAGCCCGACTGTAGCCACTCCACCAGGGCTCACAATTTCATCTAGACCAGTGCTTCTCAACCTTCCTCGTGCCACGACCTTTTAATACAGCTCCTTGTGTGGTGGTGACCCCCCCCACCCCAACCACAACGTTATTTTCATTGCAACTTCATCACGGTCATTTTGCTACAGCTATGAATTGGGCGACTCCTCTGAAAGGGTCATTCAACCCCCAAAGGTGTCTCGACCCACAGGCTGAGAACCCTTGATCACTTCTAGTTTGAGGAGGGTCTTTCTCTCTCTTGCAGATCTCCTACTTTATGCGCACGATGTCTTTTCCCAGGGAGCGGTCTCTCCTGGCAGAACGTCCACAGCAGGTGAGACACAGCCGTGCCATCCTCCTTGGCTCTGCCCCTTTCTGCTGTCTTATTGGGACTTGGGGGGAAGTTGCAGAAGAGATCGGTTTTCCACTCAACATCCTGTACTTGTGTTATTTGATGGCACCGACCGCCATCCCCCAGTGGATCCCCCCACCACTGCTGTTCCTCCCGTTTTCCTCACTTCCGAGACACAGCAGTTCACCTATCTGGCCACCAGCCCAACCCAATCCACTACCATCAGTCGGTTCTGGCCCACAGAGCGTGTCCACGGGATCTCTGAGGCTGCAGGTCTTTACTTGATGGAAGCAGCACGTCCCAGCTTTCTCTCGCAGAGCAACTGGTGGGTGTGAACGCACGTGCCTGACATCGCCTGAGTTCGTCTGCGTGGACTAGAGAAACAAACCCAGGGAGACTCATGTGGACACGAAAGAGCTTTCTGTCAAAGAGCGACTGAGTATTAAGAAACATCTCGGCTGAGCCCTGGTGGCGCAGTGGTTGAATGCGGGACTGCGGCCCACAGGGTTGGTGGTTCAAATCCAGCAGCAGCTCTCCAGGAGCAAGACTGGGCTTCCTGCTCCCACCAGGGCAGTGATGCCACACACACAAAAAAAGAAAAAGAAACATCTCGGCCCAGTCCAGATCAAGTCCGTACATCTGATAGTAGCCCTTATGTCTGATGCCAGTCTATCAATTCCTTTTCAGACTCACGCAACACATGCAACAACGCCGACTGCAGGAAGATCGCAGCTCAGCAAGAGGACAGTCTTGTGAATCCAGTGATGGCGGAAGCATCTCAGTGGTGGCAGGGGTCTCCATGTGGCTCTTCCAGCTCCAGGGCTGTGACCTGGTTGACAGGCTAAACCCCACCCCTTCACTCCTAATAGTCTCAAGTTGATGCCAAATTTGGTAACTACCACATCACCCCAGGGCTCGCTTTTCTTCTGGCAGCCTACGGTTGGTGGTGTATTCTTCGGCAATACCAGAATTCGAAGGCAACCATTCTTCTTCCTCGTCTGGCTGCTTGAAGATGGCAAACTTGTGGGGCTGGCACAGGGCCAGGCACGGTTTGGTTTCTTTCGACTGTCCGTCAGGGTCACCGGGAGTGGACATGGACTTGCCAGCACCTCCCACCATGAACAAGAGCCGACCCTTGAACAAACCAACAGGAAAAAGCCAACTCTGGGGTGAGAGGCGATCGCACTCACACTGGCCCTGGCCATGAGGTGTGGCCATGTGCCCTGCAGTAGCCAATGAAATGCCAGGAGAAGCAAGCTTGTCGTTCCCAGGTATCTCATTGCCCAGGGCACTGTCTTGACCTCTCTCTTTACCTGAGACCCCCCAGGGACCACAATGCCCCAGAGAGTCCACCAAGACCAGGGTGATCAGACGTCCTACTTCTTAACAATTTGCCCCGCATCCCGTGGCGTTTTAAAATTAAATATATTACAATACTATTTTTTTGCATTCTATGAACATTTTTGTTGCTCCAGGTAGACCAAATTTTTAATCAAGAATCTTCCCCTCCCCCTGGTCAATGGTGTCCTCCTGATTAAAATCTGATCCCTTTATAATCTTGGGCCAAGACTATGATGAATTTTTCAAAGAAATGCATATTTGTTGTTGGAAGATCTTAGGACTTGTTGATTTCCATAGGAAGGTTAATTGGAAAGGAAGGATATAGTTAGTAAAAAAAAATACATAGCATCAGGGGTGCTTAAATGTATGGTTTTAGTCACTTGTCAGTGACTAAAGGGGTGTCAGGAACCCTGAGGGGCATTAATGACCTCTTCCACAAGATGCCACCATGACCATGATTCCTTTGGAGAAACTGGCGACAGAAAAGGGTTGTTTGGGATGATTGCACACATCTAGACCCAGCAGCTGGGCTGCCTTCTTATCTTACCTGCCTCCACAGCCAGTGACTACATTTCATTTCGATGGCAAAGTGCCAAGAAAGACCAGGTGAGCTGTTACAAATGCTGATGGCTTTGCTTCACTTCAAAACAAGGGCATGGGACACCTGCATTCACTGAAGCGCGATTCACAATGGCCTGGCAGTGGAAACACTCCAAATCTCCATCGGCTGGAATATCCGCACGCAAAGCCTGGAATGCCCCCCACTCTCACATTCCTGAGACCAGAAGAACTAGAGGGTGCCCGGCCACCACCAGCAACTGCCTGGCAAAGGATCCCCTGCAAAGGTTCCAGACGGAAGGGGAGAAAAGTCTGGAATGGCACTTAAAATCATAAAAGAGACCAGGTTTATGGGTCAGATAGATGGTGGTAGTGGAACCCCACCCCCACCCCAAGACTATGGTCCTCCGGCCTGGAATTAACTCACCTCCAGATGAGAACACCAAACCCAAAGTGAGCTCACTGCCTCGAGCGGACACTGAGGCTCTGTGTCCCTGTGCTCACATGCTGGGCTGGGAATCATTGGACACTCCCAGCCAGCCCTCCGGAGAAAGGCGGGACTTTCTGCTTCTGTGAAGAGCTGTAGTCTAGGACTCTCACCAGGGCAGTTCTACCCTGTCCTTGGGGTCCCTGTGATGCTTGAGGAAGCCTCCATTTAAGGTCAACAGGTCAGTGTGTGCCCAAGGGCAAAGGTGAGAGGTTAGGAAATGGGAAGGGAGCTACGTGATGGTGTGCGGAGGGGAGGGAGGCAAAGGAAGAGTCAGAGTGTTTCCTGTAAAACTCTAGTCTGTTCGGAAGAATTAAACGGTCTGGGGTTTTCACGTGGTACATCCGTGCAAGGGGATGTCTGTTGGCCACAAGAAGAAATGAAGGATTGACCGATGTTGCAACATGGATGAACCTGGACAAAGCATAGAAAACAAACGTCTCCCACCGCCACCCCTCCAGTCCGATCCCACTCCTGAGAAATGCTCCATGCAGGAACAGCCTAGTGGAGGCACCAGTGGGGGTGGGGGGTGGGGTGGGAATAGAAGGGGGTGGGGGAGGGGTGGTGGTGGTGGGAGTGGAAGTTCGGAATCTCTTTCTGAGGGGATCGAAACGTTCTGGAGATCAACGGGGGTGAGATGCTTAGAGGGCCATGCCCTCCCAGGAAACCTCTGACCCCCCACATCTCTGGCATGTGACTCACTGCTCAGTAAAGTTGTCTAAAAATAAATCACAAGAATAAAACCCTTTACAAGGGCACCACAGGGGGAGTGGGCCACCCTCTGCAGGAACAGAAATGGACAGGCTTCCCTTTCCATGCAGAGATCTGGGCTTCCTGCTGTCAAGGAGCAACAGCCCCCACCCCACCTCGAGGCCCTCCAGGCAGGGGACTGGGCCTCTCCAGAGAGAGCGTCCTGGCTTGCCCGCCCCACAGCACCCTCCCAGGAAGGGAGGGTGCCCACTCAGCACCGAGGCTCAGAGGAGTTCAGAGGCTTGTCCAAGGCCACAGAGCCAGGAAGTGGTCGCACTGGGATTTGAACCCTGGATTCCACGGAGACTTGCGCCGCCTCCAGGTGTTTTCCTGGGAGATGGCTCACTGCCCCTGTGTGAGGCCCCCGGCTTGCCTGTCAGTGCCAGCTGCTGTGTGGCTGGGATGCCGATCAGGCTCCTCAGAGCTCCAGGGTGGTCGAGGGGGAAGGCCTGGGGCAGCCCCTCTGAAGATCAGCTCCTGGACAGAGGCCTCGGGTCCGAGCCCTCTGGCCGAGGGGGAGGGTGTCACACAATGTGGTTTCACAGTGTGTGGTGTTGTCTGTGTGTGTGTGTATGTGTGTGAGTGAGTGAGTGAGCACGTGTGAGGGTGAATGTATGGTGTGTGTGACCTGTGTGTCTGCTGTGAATGTACCTGTGTCTATGTACGTGTGTGGGGTGTGTGTGTGCATGTATGGGAGTGAGTGAGTGAGCACGTGTGACGGTGAGTGTATGGTGTGTGTGATGTGTGTGATGTGTGCTTTTCTGTATACATGTGTGTTTGTGTGTGCATGTGTATGGTGTGACTGTGTGTGTGCTTGTGCATGAGGGCGTGTGGGACATGTTTGCATATGTGTGAGTGTGTGAGACTGGATGGACACCTTAACCACAGCACCCCCTGCACCTCGGGATTTCCAGGTCACCCAGCTAGAGACACCAGGGGAGCCACCAGCAGAGACCAGGGCCAGCTTGCGTGGTGGGGAGCAGGAGGGGAAGGGGGCATGCAGAACGAGGCCATCAGGGCAGTCAGACCAGAAGGCTGCAGTTGGCATCCCTGGACCTGCAGACTTGAGAGAGGCGCCCTCATATTACAGACAAGGAATCTGAGGCTTAGGAAGTAGAGTCTGAGCACTGTGGGGAGGGCAGCCGGACGCGGGCTCCAGCAGCTCTCTGCAGTGGGAGTAGGGCATCGGGCTATAAATACGATGCTGACTACGGGCAGGTAACCTTAGCCCCCAGCCTCGGCCCAGGCGCAGGGCCAGGAACTGGAGCCGGCCGCCTGCTGCGGCGCTGCGGAAGCTGCAGAATTTTCCAGACACCCTAACAAGGTACCACATTCCCCCAGGCTCCAAATGGCTGGAGGTGATGCTCAGTCTCAGCGAGCCAGCAGTGGGAGCCAAGCCCAGGAGGGGGGCAGGCTGGGACCCCCGGAAGGAGGGCTATCCCTGCATTCCATGCCAGCAAGGGAACTGGGTTACCATTGACCTACATGGTGACCTTGGGCAAGGCCTGTCAGCTCCTGAGCCTCAGTTTCCCTGGGTCCATGCCACCCACCTCCGGAGGTCAGGACACAGGGCTGGCTAGGTGCGGGGACCTTTGCGAGCCGCTGGTTTGTTAGGGGAACGGAAAGAAGAGTGATGAGAACCACATCCCCACAAGGCCAGCAAGGGGGGCTGTGGCACTGTGGGCTAAGCGCTGGCCAGGCTAGGGACCACTGAGCCCACTAGTTGCTCCAGGAAAGGGGAGGAGACCCCTGTTTCTGCAAAAGTGGCAGCAGGAAGCCCATGGGCAGTTCTGCTGTCCTGCAGGCTCCACAGCAGTGGGAATCGGCTTGATGGCCAGGGGCTGGGGTGCACTTGGCATGGGGCTTTTTTTCAACTCTGGGAGCTGGTAGATGCTGGATGCTGGACTCTCATAGACAAGCAAACCAAAGCACCGTGCCCTTGGGGGACCCAGCCGGGTCTTAGAGCAGGGGAGACAGGGACCTAGCCCACTCTGGTTACAGAAGGCAGGGTGAGGACCTGGGGCCACCACTCTGTGGGCTGGGAGCCCTGGCAGGATCTGAACTCAGACCACTGGCTCCGCGAGGGGCCACTCTGCTTACAACCACCCCCCCGCACCTCACGAACAGGCATGCACCCCTGCACAGGCCAGTCTCCATCCCCCACCCTCCACCCCACACAATCACCAGCCCGGCGGAGCAGAGATCAAAAACCACAGGTTTTCCCGATGGGTGTCCAGCCAACCCAGCACGCTGGCCCTCCTCCTGAACTGGAGGGACAATGAAGCCCCTGCCCCGCCCCCAGGCCACAGTCAGTGCCGTGTCCCCGCCGGACGGGCTAATATTGTGCTGGCCTTCCTGAAATACCCACTCTCTCGCTGACTGCTTTTACAAGCTGCTAAAACCAGCACTGCATCCTGGGCAGAGGGAGAGCTATTCCGGGTGCGGGGCAGGTGTGGGACAGGACACCCAGAGAGGGTCAGCCTGCCTGCCTGCCCGCCCGTCTGCCTGCCTCCTTTCTGGTGACCACCACGCCAGTGCCCAGAGGGATGGGAGGTCAGGTTGGACCAACCTGCAGGTGTCCTGTTTCAACACACACGCCACCCCGACCCCCACAGGAAGTAGATCTGCCTCTGGACCCCCTCACAAGGGCACACACCCACAGGAAAGGTCAGGCTGGACCTGCCGGTAGCCCTGTCCCGGCACACATGCATGCACACACACGCTGGTCCAACACTGCACACGACGCAGGGCCATGCCACACCGACACCCCTGCCCCCCAGCGTGCCCCCCAGTGCTGGAGGTGCTACTTCCTGCACAAGGACTCGGGGGAGGGGAGACAGAGACATGAGGATGCTGGGGAGGTCAGGCCTGGGTGCACCCACCCACCAACTCCCTCGGGGCTCCTGCCCCACCTGCTGACCTGCAGAGCCCCAGTCGGGAGTGCCTGTCCGCTGGCCCCCACTCCCATGTGCCCACTTTGCACTGGGCTCCAGCGGAGCTCTCCCATGGCCTTCATTCATGGCCCACGACCACGCCAACAGGTGCCATAACCACACAGCCCACTGGGGACACCGGGGCTCGGGGTGAAGCCACTGACCCAAGGTCACCAGCCTGGGAGTAAATGGTCAGGGATGTGAACCTGGGCGGCCTGACTGCAGAGTCCCTGAAGTACCCCCTGGAGCAGGACACCACCAGCCTGGCCCCCCCAGCCCAACCTGGCTTCAGGGGACTCTCCCTCAGAGCATGCCCTGTACTGGGTAGGAGCCAGCGGGTCTAGCCAAGGACTGGAATTCTCAAGCCTACCACAGACCCTTGCTGGTGAGAGGGCAGGGCTTCTGTCCCTGGCCGGACCCCCAACAGGCAAGAGGGCAGGGCTGGAGGCAGAGGTGGAGGGTCCCAGGGAGCCTGTGAGATTTCTGCCATGTGCAGACAGTGCTCAGGCTGGGGGCCCTGAGCCCACCTTAGGGTCTGCTCTGCTTTGACCTCTGAGGTCCTATGAGGACCACTCGGGCTCACAGCAGGGAGCCAGGGAAGGGTTAACACTACCATGTCCTGCTCTTGCCCCGGGGAAGCCCAGGGGTGTTGCAGACAGCTGGCTCCCCATCCACACAGGAGGCCCCTGAAGGCGGGGGTCAGCCGAGCCCAGCCCCTGCCCAGCCTCAGCTGCCTGCAGTCCTTGGGGGCCATGCCCTTGGCACGGGGAGCCTGGGCTCTGAGACAGAGCCATGGCTCGGTAAATATAGTGCTGGCACTCACCGGCCGAGGGGCCCTCGCCGTCCGACATGGTGCGGGGACGGTGGGCCAGGCACAGCCTGCAGGAACGAGGAGTCTTTGGGGGTGCCTGTCTCCCACTGGCCGGATGCAGGGCTGCCGGCCCAGCTGCATGCCCAGCCCCTGGCGTGTCCCGCCCCCCATGCTCTGGGACAGATAAGAATGCTCTCCAGGCTGGGCGCCCACACGATTGGTGGATAAATCTGGGCACTGCCCTCCCTGCCCAGCCTCTCACGGAATGCTGCCTGAGAAGCCAACGAGCCAGGCCCTGGGTCAGCCCCAGGGACCCCCGCCCTGGGCTCAGGGGGCCAGCGCCTTACGCAGCCAGTGGGGCCACCGTGGGGGCACGAGGGGATGAGCTGCCCAAGCAGCGCTTGGGTGTCCTGCCCAGCTCTCCGGAGCAGCCACCACTGCCCTGCCCAAGGCCACACAGCCGCTGAAGGACGGGGACCTGGAGCTGGACAGCCTCCAAGACCAGGAGGGGTGTGGCCCTGGCCTCTGGTGGGCGGACCCAAGGCAGCCAGCTCCTACTGACTGACTACCTGCTCTGGATCTGTTTAGGGGGGTGGGAGGTGAGGGGATGGCTTCCTGGGGCGGCTGTGTGGTTCTGTCTGGACAGAGTGGGTGCTCAGTAAGTCTGAGCCGAGAGAAGTCGTCCGTGTGCCCCCCACCCCCCACCCCCCGCCCCAACTACTAAACACTTAGAATGTACTTGCTATGTGCTTGGAACAAAGCCACCACTGCCCCTTCCTGGCACCCAGAATGGGAAGGGAAGGGGAAGCCCTGGGCCACAGGCTGCAGCAGAAGAGGGTCCCCTCACCTGCATCCCCCAGGGCAGGTGCCTCACTTGAGCCCCAGGACCAGAGGCTGCCTGAGTCTCTTGCAGACACATAGGGAGGAGCTTCAAGAGGAGGGGCTGCTCAGGACCCTGGTGGGGAAATCCAGGAGGGCTTCCTGGGGGAGCTGGGGGTAGGGAACATTCCAGGAAGAAGGGGGCAGCAGGAATCTAGGTGGGAGGTCCCAGCAGGGCCAGGGTGTAGTGCCCCTAGGTGAGCGGGGAGGTGGGGGGGCGGGGGAGAGAGGACGAGGGGAAGTACTCAGGTGGAAAGCTTGATAGGGGACAGGTGTCCAAGTGGGGCAGTCCAGGGAGCTGATCAGAGGGGAAAGTGGGTGGGGTGGGCGATGCTGGTGCTAAGGAGTGAAAAGGCAGGGACCAGCACCTAAGGGTGTCCCAGACCGAGACCTGTCCTGTCCAAGAAACCAGGGAGCAAAGGCAGAGGCAGGAAGACCCCCAGGTTTCAGAGGAGGCTCTTTTGAGGGGGTAGAGAGTGGAGCATCTGTGAGTTACAGGCTTACCTCACCTCCCACCCTGGCTGCCCAACAGACAAACAGAATGACTGACAGATAGAAGTTTGACCCTGTCAAGTGGCTCAGCCTCTGGCCTTCTGATGTCTGCTGCCTTGGTCAGAAAGCCCCCTGCCCCTGCTCCTGTCCTGCCCCCTCCTCCCTGGCCAGCCCTGTCTGACTGCGCTCCCATCGCCAGCACCCAGACGTGACTGTGGACCACCCGGTCCTGGCCGCAGCGTCTCTTGATTGGCAATCACTGCTTGGCAAGGTCATGAGTTCACGGTTGCTGGAGGTATGCAAGGAGAACCTGGCCAGTCACTGAGCAGGGCCCAGCATCGTGCAGGACTCATGAGGGACCCTGGGCTCCTTTTGGGGACATTTCCTAGTTCTGCTCGGAAAGTCACCTTGATCTGGACCACTGGTCATCCGGCCCCCATCCCAGACAGCTCTCGGCCAGTGGAAGTGTGGCTGCTCAGCCCAATGGGTGTGGGTGAGGCCGGTGGTGGTCAGGGCAGGTGGGGGAGCAGATTGCTCCTGGAGTCTCACCTGCCCCTGCACAGGCTCCTGGGCGATGAGGCTGTGCTCAGGCTCAGGCTCTCCGCGATTGTCTCATCAGGGACAGCGGAATACCACAGGGAGGAAGTGCCAGCTGAGAGCCCACTGCCCGCCCGCCCCTCTGCTGAGTAGCGGAGGCCGTGGCCAGCCCTGGGCAGGAGGCCTCAGTGGTGCTCTGCCATGCAGTGGACGGCTCCCTCGGGCAGCAGCTCCCTCTGCCAGCAGCGGGGGAGGTACCTGCTCTGGATACTAACAGGAGCCAGTCCTCGGGGTGGACCTACTGGACCCTCAAACATGGAGTGGGGGTCTGCACTACCCAGAGTCTCCAGACCCCAAGCTGCTCCTCGGTCAGAGCTGCAGGCGGGGATCAGGGCAAGGCATGCCTGAGACCTGCTGTCCAGCTGCCCAGAGTCAGAGGCTGGCTCTGCCAGGTCTTCGGGGGGGAGGGGGGGGGCAAGCCTACCCCCAGACTTGATGTGTCACCTGAAAACAGGTAGGGCAGAGAGCCACAGCGGGGACTCTTGTCTGTCTGCCTCTCCCCTCATCCCGCCCAGCCCAGGCCACTGCTGGAGGCTCCCTGGCTCACGCCACTTCCCCTTCCTGTCCCGGCCCTTCCTGTTTTCTTCACTGTGGGAACTTGTATTGGGAAAACAAAACCAGATGCCCCTGCTCCTGGGGCTGCAGCATGCATGTGTGAGTATGTGTGAGTGGGGGGATCGCATGTGTGTGCTCATGGAGCATGTAAGGCAGTGCCGGCGAGCGGGAGGGGGCATTAGGTGTGAGCAGAATGCACCACGACCCTGTGTTCATGTGTGCATGGGTGTGAGTGTGAACATGTGTACACATGTGCATGGGCCCATGTGTGTGACATTAAGTGGGAGTGTGGCGTGTGCGCGTGCATGTTCCATGTGCGGGTATGTGTGCACGGGTGTGAGAGAAGGTTGCGTGTGATGCCGTGTGCGCACAATCCTGGATGTGCATGCCTGGGCATGGGAGACCCAGGAGAGACCCACCACGTGGCTCAGACTCCTGAGAGCCAGCTACAACCCGCAGGGTGGTGGTGGTGGTGGTGGCAGGGCACGGTAACCTGAAAGAGAAGGCAGCCCTGCTGGGCAGGGGGAGAAGTGAGGCCAGGATTGCTGGCTGCTGGAGCATCTGTGGGGTGGGCAGTCTGACTGCCTGCATCCCTGCTCAGCATGGCACTGGACAGGGAAGCCCAGTAGTGTCACCATGACAGCTCTGGGGTCCCCACTGTCCCAGGTGACAGCTGCTGCCGCTGTTCTATATACCCTGGGCTCCACTCTGTCTAGAACCACCCAACCGCTCTCCTCAAGGCGGCCCCGGGAGTCCAAAGCATTCCACCTGTTGCCGCCTGAGGGTGTGGGGATCTCTGGGCTCCCACTCTGGTCGGTCAGCAGCAACCACTGCAGGAAGGGTTCTAGGAGGACAGGGTCAGAGTACATGGCTCAGTAAGCTGTGCTGGGCAGCAGGACCATGTCCCCTCCCTACCTGAGAGTCAGAGTCCAGACTGTCCCCTGGGCCTAGGAGC
>PVJH01048149.1:0-10947 GCA_004026705.1 Nesogale talazaci | reverse complement strand
AGCCACCTTCACCCTGCACTCACACCCCACCCCCAAGTTTCAGAGACCCTGATGTCCTGGGGAATGGAATTTCCTGGTCACGGCTCTGCAGCATTGGTCATTTCATGCCAAGTCCCACATACACGCTTTCCCTCCACCCAGCTCTGGCCAGATCCCTGGGAAAGGAACAGAAAAGTCCTTGTTCCCTCCGCTGCCCCTTTCCCTCCCTCTCCTTCCCTGCCAGTCCCCTCTCCTCTCCCCTCCCAGCACCATCCATGTCTGTCTGCTCGGCTGAGAACAGGGTGTGTGTGTGTTGGGGGGAGGGAGTGTTGGAGAGAGTCTAGTCTCATTATAGTCTGTGTGTGTGTGTGGGGGGGGAGGGTGTTTCCTCTGATTCTTTATTGTTTTCTCCGTTTGCCCCTGCTCCAACCCTTACCACCCTCCGCTACCACCACCACCATCATCATGACCAACCCTGTGACTGACTGACACCCCATCCCCACCCCCCACTGACCACAGCTCCCCTCTGGACAGCTGCGTTCAGAATTCCACCTCAGGCCGGTTGCTCCTCCTCTGCCTCTGGAGGAAGGGAAGTGAGAGAAGCCCAGCCTCCTGGGTCCTTCCCTCCCGCAGAAGTTGAGCCTGGCCCTTCATGGCGCCTTAGCCCGGAGCGCTGCTCTCTCATCCAAGGATCCGCAAAGAAGGGCCCAGCTGGGCTCCCAGGGAAGGTGCATCCTTTGAGCTATTTGGGGTTCCTTGGACCTTGAGGCTGGGTTCCCCGGACCTCGATGGAGAGATTCTCCATTAAGGTAACTGGTGAGCAAGGGTTATTGGCTATTCCTTTGGGATTGGAAACTTCTGGTGCCTGGTCGGCTGGTGAAAGTGGAGGGCTGGAAGTGCTGGCGAGGGAGACCGGGACAGGTCACAGCATGAGAAGAGAAGGGAGGGTGGCCGAGCAGCGATGAGGCAAAGCAGATCAGGACACGATGGGACATGTGGGCCGGGGTGGGGAGACTGGGGTGAGAGTCCTCCTGAGACAGGGGATAGCCGGCACATGGACCTACAACTGCCCCGGAGGGTGCGTGTCACAAAGACAGGGAGCCAGAGCCGTGCCACATCTGTGCTGTGGTGTCCAGTGATCCCTGATGCCCGGACTCAGCAGCCTGGCCGAGACGCTCAAGGTCACGCCGTAAAGAAACGGCTCACTGGCTTCTGGGAGGGGACTGAGGAAGGACAGAGGCAGCGAACTGCAAGGGCAGATAGACATTCCTTCCAAGACAGGCTTTCCTGAAGCCCAGCCTGCTGTAGCAGGAGTCTCCCAGGGCAGGGGTGGCCCTCAGACACCTCGCTGGCTCTTAAAGGAGATCGAGGTGTTCACAGCAAGTTGAGGCCAAAGGAAGGGGCGGGTAGAGGCCTTGTTTGTGAAAATGAGAAACCACCATTTCCTCTTCAGAGTCGCTCCAAGGGCCCCTCCCCTCAACCCGGAGCTAGCGTGTGTGTACTGCCGGCCCGCCGAGTCTGCAGATTCTTGCCACCCTCTTTGGGTCCCCTCCTGCCTGGGCTCTGGAATTCCTTGGCGTTCCTTTAATTTAGTCCTTTCTCTGTGAGTGGAACTGTGAGATCCTTATGTTTGGAGAGGGTTCGTCTTGGGGTACAGGGCTCGGACCTCTCAGGGCAAACTGGGCAGAGGTGGACTCCGGGGTGTTTTCAAAGGGTGGGAAAATGTTATCATTCTCTCTCTCTCTCTCTCTCTCTCTCTCCAGGGTTCCGAGTCTGAGGAAGACTGCCTTGTGCCCGACGGCTCTGCCCTGCCTCTGACACAGTTCATCTCCCAGGCTCCGAGACGACTGCCTGCTTGAATCATCTGCGGGTCCCAAGGACTCCACTGGTCCCAGGGCGGCCCAGCGGAGTGGCCCCGAGGGGAGCGCAGAGTGGGCAGCCAAGGCACTCCAGCTAGAGCCCCGTGGGGCCTCCGGCAGAGGCGTGAAACTGGACCCATCAGGGAACATGAGTGAATTCTGGCACAAACTGGGCTGCTGTGTGGTAGAGAAACCCCAGCCGGTGAGTCTTCGTCTCCCCCCTCCCCCAGTGACTCCTTTCCCCTGCCCCCCCCCCCCATCACCACCCAAATCAGTTACCGTAGACTCTGAAGTAGACCCACCACCTAGGGTCTGTCCTCCAGAAAGCACACTCCTGCGTCCTCCCTGCTAGGAGAGACCCTCCGGCCAGACCGCAAGGGGCCCCAGTGATGGGGCATCGCTGTGGCCCCCTCTTCTCATCCCCCTCTGAGTTGGGCAGGGCCTTAGGTGGGACTTGGTGCTTGTCAGCTTTGCCCATTGTTTCCTCATCAGCCAGAGGTGACTTTGACTTGTCCTTTCTCTGGCCAGTGTGCCCTCCCCGTGCCGGGCCACATTCCCCGTGACCATGCCCTGCCGCTGCCTTGCACACCCTGGTGATCACACGGCCGTCACACCACATTCCCGTCCACCCTGGCCCCCGGGCTCTTCCCCCAGTGTCTTTCAGGACACGCTTCCCCTTCTTCCGGGTGACCGGAGGAGGGGATTTCAGACAGGACTCCCTGACTTTCTTCAAACAGAAAAAGAAGAGGAGACGGATCGACCGAACGATGATCGGGGAACCGATGAATTTCATCCACCTGACTCACATCGGCTCTGGGGAGATGGGGGCTGGAGATGGACTGGCCATGGTAACAAGGGAAGGGTGGGCGTGGAGGCTCGTGGTCTGTGCTGTGGAACTGTGCGGTGCAGTTCTCCTTTTTGAAAGGCCGGGCAGGGGACAGAGTACAGTACTCAGTGGAGAGCCTGGGGCCTGAGCCCAGGTTACCAGCTCTCTCCCGCTGACCTCTGGGCCTGGGGTCCCTTCGCTAGTTACCTAAAATTTATAACCCTCTCTCCTCCCAATGAAGAACCACTGTCAGTGCCCGGGGGTGGGGGTGGGGGCAGTGGTTCCGAGTTGGGCTGCTAACTGCCAGGTCAGTAGTTTGAAACCACCCACAGGAGTAAGACTGGGCTCTCTCCACCGGTAAAGAGCTACGGTCCCGGATATCCACCGGGGCAATTCTTCCCTGTCCTATAGGGGGGCCATGAGTCAGGTATTTCTAAATGCATCTCTGCTTACCAAGGAGATCAAAGCTCAGTTAAGTAGGCAGCAGGCCTTTTGTGAGGGGAGTCTTAGTAATAAGAAGGACCAGTGTGTGGCAGGGAGGCCCTGAGATGTCCCTGGGAGGAGTGGGAGTGGTCGTTCGTTTTCCTCTTTTCAGAATGAAAGTGTCCTGGAGGGTGCTGGGAGGCCTCTGACAGTGGGATAGGGGCCGGAAAGTCTCACATGCTTCTTCACAGACAGGTGCCGTTCAGGAGCAAATGAGATCCAAGGGAAACCGAGACAGGCCGTGGAGCAATTCAAGGGGCTTGTAACTCCAATAGAAAAGGTGAGTGATCAGAGGAAACCTCACCCAGTACCTCCAGCCCCAGGTCCCCACTGGGTGCTCGAGTGGCAGAGGAAGAGGAGGAGAGAATTCGAGTGGCGAAGGTCAGGCGTGCGGCATCCAGAAAGGCAGAGGAGTGGAAGGGGAGGTCGCTGCAGGTAGATGGGAACAGTGAAGCGCTGTGGAGCGCGTTAAGCGGACCGTGCAGTGTTTCACTGTTGTGCTCAGCGTCGCTATGGGTCGGAGCCGACCCAGGGGCACTGAACAACAACCAGGTGATACTTTCTTCCTCAAGAAGCTGATGTTTTTCTTGTTCTTTTCTTCATCCAGGTTCTGCCTGAACCTCACCCCCCACCCCTCACCTCTGTGCCCAGCCCAGGAGTTACGCTGCCCTCTCCAGATCCCTCCGAAAAGCAGTCGCCCCCGAGCACCTCTTTTCTATGTCTGCCGTCGTCACGGTGCCTCAGAAGACTTGGGGGCTGGACTCCCTCAACTCCCTCTGGCGACCACCCCTCCTGGAGATGGGGTCAAGGCAGCGGGACTGACCAAGTGACTAGTGTTGGCCCGAGAAGGCCGGCACCCCCTCAGATCTGAGAGAGGAGCTCTCTTCTCCTGAATGATGGTCTGGGGCCCAGCTGTTTTTAAACTCTTAACCTGGAACTCCTTAAGCGGGTGTGTGTGTGGGGGGGGGGGGGGGGGGGGGGGGGGGGGGGGGGGGGCAGGGGGGTAGGTGGACGAGACCACCAAAGCAGAAGCTGGCTTTACTAAGAAGCACCCTGCCCACCTGCTGGTCCCCTCTCCCCTCCCGGAAGGAATGGAAGCAGATAACCAGGCAGAGGCTGCGAGGGGGGAGGGAGCCACTGTAAAAGCCACACTTTTTCTTTAGACTTCAGACTTTAGCCAGGGTCTCCCAGCCTCAGCGTATCTCTGCCAGTACCAGCGTCTTTCTCTACTGCCCCCTCTAGCCCTGGATTTTTGTAGCATTATTCTAACAGCTCAGCACCTTTCCGACTTTTCAGTTAGGCAATTAATTTAAGATGTGTTTTCTTCCTTAGCCCATGCTACTACTACCTCTGCTCTTAGCCCAAACTCGGTCAGGAGCCTCTGTGTCTCATGAAGTTTAAGAGGTGGGTCTTAGTCTGGCAACATGCATTTCACCCACTCAAGTCCCGGGGACCTGTTTCTGACCCTCGGCTCACCTCCCTGCCGGCCCAGGTGAGGTGAGGAAGAGGAGACTGGAGAGCCACCTAGAAATCAACAAAACTAGGGTTTCTGTCTCAGGAGACGTGCCCCCCCCCCCCCCCTCTATGAGTTGAGGTGTCTGCAGGTCCTCAGCAGGGGACTGTCAAGTCTAGAACAAATCCACTCTTTTCTGGGCACTTCGGAGTTTCAGGCTGGGTAGTTCATTGTCGTGTCCTCTGTCCTGTGCATGTGACAGCCAAAAATGCCTTCTAAAAAGTGCCCCTGGTTACCAGTGAACAGCTCGAGAGTCACTTTTTTTCTTACATCGTAGTCACATCCTAAGACTAAGCTTCCTTAAAGCAGGACCATCAGTGCTGCCCGTGCCGCCTCCCAGGACGTCACGTGAACGTGGTTACCTGCTCTTGTCGGGCTTCGAGTCCCTCGGGCTACGCTCTTCTTGCTTGTTGGAGGCTGGGCCCTGGGAGTCTGGAGAGCCAGGCAGGATGTGCTGGGATTGGCCGAGGGCAGAAGGAAAAAGCAATAGTGCTAGACACCCCCCCGTTTGTCCTTCCCAAATGTAGGCTCTGTTTCTGTGTCCTTGTCCTAGAACCAGACATAGATAAGACTCAGGGAGTTTTGTGTGAAAATCAGGTCCCACTGCCCACACTAAAGAGTCTTGCTTTGGGTGGGGAAGCCATGTAGAATCGGGACCTTGGAGGGTTTTTTTTTCCCCCCCAGGTGTCCTATGTTCTAGCTCCTGCCTGGCAGGGTGATTAAGAAGGCAGGCAGAGCCAGAGCAGTTTCCTGAGACAAGGTGGGTCCCAGGTTACGCTGTACTAGGAAACATCCTGTTTTATAGTCGTGGGGATCAGGAATGTGGGAACAGGAGTCCACTTTGCCGCTTGTCCCCACCTGCCGTGATTGAGGTTTTTAATTTTTCCAAGTTTCAGTGTGTTTCCCGTCACTTTGCCGTCTAACATCGGTGAGAAGAGAAAAACATTCCCAGTTTACTCTCAAATCCAGTCACCATCCTTGCCCTCAGAGGACCCCATCTTGTTACCCTACACTGGTCGATGGCTTGCGCGTTCCAGGAAGAGCAGGGCTTGCCCTCTGCGCCTCTGCTCAGTCGCAACGTCAACCTCATTCCAGGAGCTGCTCTGGGGACCCGGCTCTGTCCTGTGGTGTCCTTGCCTCTCGCCACCTTCTCTCATGTGGATGCCGCCATTACTGCAGCAATTCCTAGGTGATGGGAATGGGTCTGAGTCATAATTTATATGAAAAAAAATCGTCGGACTTTTAAGTAATTTTTCAAATAAAAGGATTTTTAAGCAAAAGAGCTACAGAGTCATGGCGAGAGACGTCTGTGGGGCGAATGAGGAAAGGCTGTTCAATACAATTCCTGGCAAAGGGTGGCGATGGAATGCAGCGCCGATGCTGCCTTGCCCGACGAGGGTCAAACACGGAGACAGCAAGGAGCCCGCTCTCTGAAGGGCTTGCTCTTCCTCGGTGCTTTCCTGAGAGTTGAAAAACCGTTAAGCATCTTTCCTCAAAACTGGAACTGTGGGAAATGGCCAAAACCACTTTGTCCTAGGGCAGAGGGCCACATTAGATGCTGCTAGCTACCCAGTTTCGTTTGGGGGGCCGGAGGGGGGTGTGTGTCTGCCCTGAGACACCTCTGTAAAGAACACACACACAAAAGACTCAGCCGTGCATTTTTCAGTTTTATTTTTCTGTATTAAAAATATCCAGTGGGCTCCAAGGGGGAGGAGAGGAGCTGCTGCCGCCGCCTCTTCCTGTGGACCAAGTGGCCTTTACCTGCGGTTCCTCTCTGGCTGTGAAAGGAAATCGAAGGGCAGTTAACACCACAGCAGCAGTCTCGCCTCCTGGCTTCACCCCCTCTCCCACATGCCCCCATTCCTTCCACCCTGCCTTTCCCACTTGGACCCCAAAGAACAGGGCAAAGCAGCAAAACCATCCCAGGTATCCCATTTTATCCCTCCCTTTCCCCAAAGGTCCTGCCATTCGTGCCAATGGAAACTCCTCTATCAGGTCACTCGGCCCATCCCCGAGGCCGAGGTCACTGGGCAGAGGCCAGGGAGAGGAATGTGGGAAAGAAGAGTTGTGGCAAAGGCCCGGGCCTTGGTGTCGGGTCCCAGGACGTCGGCAACTGGGCCAGTTACTAGCTCTGTGATTCATCTTTGAGGGTGCGGTTTTATGCCGTGAAGTCGGGATGCTAATAATCGGGGTTGTGGGGACTGAGCCAGGGAAAAGGACACCAAGCAAGACCTCGGATATTGGTGGCTGTCACCGTTAACCCTGCCTGGGTTCGCTGACAACTGCTAGCCGATGACCACAGCCTCCCGTGGGTGGGCATTCCGTAGGAAGAAGGCTGTATCTCTCTTCAACCTTAACTCTGGGCAGTACTCATCTAATGACCAGCCCTCGTGGCCTAGCCCACCGAGCAACCAGAAGTCGTCGAAGAGACAACAGGGTGGAATCAGCGGTCACCAACAGCGTGACACACACACACACACACACACACACACACACGCATGGGTGAATCACGAGGGGCACTGCGGCCAGGACCTGGGGTGGCTAACTACAAGGTCGCACTGCCCTATCCCCAAAGGCGTCCAGTCCGGGAAATCTCTGAGTCAGAATGGGCTTGATGGCAGCGGGGTGGGCGGGGCTTCACCGGACATCCTGCGGAACGAGCGCACTGGCTGGCGAGAGGGGCTTTTCCGATTCGTCCGCAAACACTTACTGGTTGCATCTCCGTGAAGACGGAAGACAGGCTGTTCCAAATATCCTCAAGCCCACTCTTTACTCGCTTCCAGAAAGCAAGAGCGGGGCTGGGGCCCGGGGTGGGGCTGGAAAGGGGTAAGCGGCTCGCGAGGGTCTCCCTGGTACTGGCCTGAGAAGTGCAGTCCTCACACAGCTTGTTGTCCAGGGGACACTCCTCGCGAGCCCGGTTGCAGGGGCACTGCTGGTAGGTACAAGGCCGGTGCTCCGTGCGCAGTTGGCTCAGGGCCCCCGCGCGAAGGCGCCCGGCCACGCCGTGCAGCCTGCCGGCCCGGCTGCGGCTCATGGTGCCCGACTTGCAGTGGCAGTGCCACGGGCCCCAGGGCATCAGCACCAGCTGCAGGTCTTCCGCGGGCGGCATGGCTGTGAAAGAGGGGGGCGGCCACTGGCTCGGGGTGGAGCCGGGTGTCGACCACTGGTTCAGATTGATCTCGGGGCTCGACGACTCCCCGGACGACCTGGAGGTGGAGGGCACCAGGCTGGTGGTCAGGCGGATTTCCCGGTCCTGTGAATTCGCTGGAAACCTGGTGCTGGACACCGTACTGGGGCTTTCCAGGTTGTAATTCTTTCTGGTGTTGATCCGCACGTCCTCTTCCAGCACCCCTTCCTCGTCCCCGGATCCGCGGACGTGGTTGATGCCCGTGGCCACCGACGAGGCCAAGAGCTCGGAGGCGGCCGGACCGGCCAGGTTGTCGGCGGTGGCGATGGCGTCGTCCTCGTCTTCCAGGGTCACCTTCACCTTCCGGGGCCTGCTGGTGCGGCCCGAGGTCTGGGTGCTGGCCATGGGGCTCCCCAGGCGGGTACTGCTGCGCTGCAGCGCCGTCAGGGGCGGCTGCGTCTGGTCCTGGGCCCCCGCCGCCCGGGCCCCCAGACTCAGCAGCACGGCCCAGAGCAGCGCGCCGGCGGCGGCGGCGGGGACCATGGGGCTGCGAGGCGAGGCGTAGGGTTGGGAGGGAGGGCCAGCGAGGAGGCCCGGCTCCTGCCTTTTCCCGCTCCTGGCCACTCTCCACCCGTTTGAATCCAGGCCCGTGGGCCGGGGGAGGGGCGTCCCACGCGCGCGGGCGCGCAGGCCGCGCGCGCGCGCAAGCCCTCCCCCCCTCCCCCACGCCCACCGCCTCCCCTCCCCACCCCGCTCCCAGTCTTGGCTGAAATCCCCCAGGGCACCCTCCCCCCCTTCCCCCCCCCCACCCCCCTGGGAACGGGACGGTGAGGCCGGGCGTGGGGTGAGGGGTTAGGGACCCGGTCGCTCACTTCCAGACGCGGCACGCCAATCTCCCACGACAGTTTATTGCAACGACACGCGTTTGAATTGATCAACAGGGGCGGACAGACAGACAGACAGACAGAAGCGCACCCTCCGTCCAGCCTCCACGAGGGAAGCAGCGTGGCTTAGGGCGATTCTAGATGGAGCACCCTCAGGGCCCACACCCAGGCTGCAGTGGGCGAAGCCTTAAGGCACTGTTCTCCATAAGCCTTCCCTCCACCTCTCCCCACCCCCACCCCCCACCTCACCACTTGCCCCACAGGCCAGGGTGGAAAAGTTCTCAGCCCCTTCCTTTACAGACCCCAAGGGTGTCTTTGCCCACGTTGCTACAGCTAAGGCAGAGCTCGACACTTTCCCAGAATGCTTGTGTTGATGATGGTCCCTGCACCAGGTCCAGCTGAGGGCGGCTCTGGGCCGGGTGCCGGCAGGGGTGGCCGGGACACCCGTGGAGATGTGAAGATCCCGCAGCACTGATGTGCAAAGCTGCTCCCCTGTCTCACGGGTGGCTCACCAGCTCTGCCCTCTGTCCGGTCTCGTGCTAGCTCCTTCCCGGCCCATGGAGCTCCTGGTCCAGCCTAAGACAGAACAGGTACGGGAAGTGATGTGGGGGCAGGGTGGCCTGGGTCCGACAGGTCTTCGGAGAGAAGCCAGGTCAACTGGAGCCGCTAGAGGAGTGCGTGCTCGAGTCATCATTGCCCAGCAGCTATTGCTCCCAGGCGCTCCTCTGTCACCAGACCTGCTGTCCTGGTCACTGCTGTTGCCGGGAGCCGCGGTGGTGCAGTGGGTTAGGGTTGGGCTGCCAAGCACGTGGCCAGCGGTTTGAAACCGCCGGCTGCCCCATGGGAGGAAGATGAGGCCTTCTGCTCCTGAATCCCAGGAGGGCAGTGAGCTGCTTCTGCGTTTTGTATGTTAGTTACTGCCTCGGAGCGGTGGGCTGCTAACTGCAAGGCAGCAGTTCGAATCCTCCAGCCTATCTGCAGGCGCGAGATGAGGCCGTCTGCCCCTATAAAGATTTGCCGTCTCACAAACACTAAGGAGCGGTTCTATTCTGACCTTTAGCCTCCGTGAGTCAGAACGGACGCAACAGCAGTGGACTTATGTGCCACCAATAGCATGTCCTGACTTCTAGGACTGGTATGGATCGCTTCTGAATGAATCGCGCCGTTATTCCTTGCTGCACGGCACAAAGAGGAGGAGGTTTCAAAACACCGTGAAAACGTAGAATTGGTTTTGAGAAGGCCGTGGGCAGCCGATGTACGAATAAATGTGTTTGACACACAATGGACTTATGTCTGGATTGCGATGAGTTGTATGAGCCTCCAATAAAACGATTTAAGAAAAGAAAAAGTGGAATTGAAAGATAACGGGATTTTCCCATGAAGTTTTTGAAACCTCCTCTTCTGTCTGTTAAAATTGGTTCCTGTTAAGTGCAGTAGGGGTGTCTTTCCATTCTTCACGGAGCATCTGGAAGCAGGGCTTCTTCCCTCTTAGGCGCAAAGACAGCATGAGCTGGCTACACACACACACACACACACACACACACACACACACCCCACACCCCTCCCCCTAAGCTCAGGACTCACTGTCTGACAGCATCGGGGATGTGGAGCTGATCCAGGGAGATGAGCTGGGCCAGCGCTCCCAGACTGTCCAAGAACTGGATTTTTCGCGTGAATTTGGAACTGAAACGAGAAACTCAATCAAGTCAGATCTGTACTGAAAAGAAGCCTCCAATGGATGTGTGCAAAGAGAGCAGACACGTGCAGAGAGCAGGGAAGGCTACGAAGGTCGGTGTCGGGCACGATCGTCTTCATTTTGATTTTTCAGTTGGGAAAGCAGGCCTGCGGGGAGCGGGGGGAGGTTGTCTTGGCCCGAAAGCTGGTACCTGATGAAGGGTCGAATCAGCGCCAGAAAGGCCTTCACATACCACGTGGCGTGGACAACCATCAGGGCTTGCAGGTTCTTCCGGAGCCTGCCGGGGAAAATGCATTGATCTCGCCCTCCACCTCCTGACTGGCAAAGAGGCAGACCGCTGCTCTGCCCTTCACCTTCCTTTACGCTCTGATTTCTAGATTTGTCTGGCCGCTTGGTGTAATCCCCAGTCTTGCAGCGGCAGTCACGTCCTCCCCGCCTGGCGCAGCCGCCCGCTGTGCTCCTCTTTAACCAACCTCTCCCCTTCCTTCCTCTGTCTCCTAGGTCACATGGACGACGACGAGTCCTAACTCTCCCTCCCACTCCTGCCACCCCTCGCCCCCTTTGCTGAGCTTTCTTTTGC
>PVJH01048148.1:0-10931 GCA_004026705.1 Nesogale talazaci | reverse complement strand
GCGCTTTTGCACTCTGCCCCATTCTGCCCTACTGGGAAGGTTTGCGGGACCGCCCGGATTTTAAACTAGTTTCCCCTGTCCCACGGCGTTTTAAAAAAGTGTCGATTTTTGGAAAGAATGCATGACAAGCTAGGGAATGGCGGGAGAACGGGAAGGGAATATATCCCCTTTATCGGGATCCAGTTGACCGGGGGTGGGGGGTTCTTGATTAAAAATTTGGTCGCTATGGATCAACAAAAATTTTCACAGAACACAAAAATAGCATTGTAATATGTTTATTTTCATTTTAACATGCCGCGGGACGTAGTTAAATTGGTAAAAAGCAGGACGTCTGGTCATTCTAAAATCTGGTCACTTTAGGCTTGCCGTGCTGCCTTAAGAAAACGTGACCTGGCCATTTTGCTTTGGGGTCACTCGTGCACCCCTTGGGCCTGTTTCCCCCGCAAACATGCCCCTGTTTCCCCAGTGGGCTACACCACTGTTTTTAAGGATGCTTTCAGCAGGAACCAAAGAGCTAGCCGGTCAGAACCCACCTCATGTCAGAGGTGGGGCCTGATAAGCCCCATTAAACATATTGCCCTCTTAACAGCCCCAGCGCCCCATTAAGGAAAGCTGTGCGTGCCCAATAGGGGGGTCTCAGAAGATGGGGTGCTAGGGGGAGACACGGGAAATAGGGAAAGAAGTAATACCCACACCACGAAGGGAAAGGCTTCTTGGGGGGTCAAAAGTCAGCCAGTTCACTGAGCCCGGAGCAGACCGGCAGTTACGGGCTGGGCGGAGGGCCAGGGCCGGGTGGGAAGGACCAGTCAGAAAGGAGGGGCCGTGGACTCCTGCTCAACCTTTCCCCCAGTTCCCTGGCTCCCCTGGCTCGGCAGCAGGGCCGGAAGGGGCGTGCCCGCCAGCGAGCTGGAACCAGCTTCCCGGATCTGTTTGCAGATCTCTGGTTTTTCTGTATCCCGGAGTTTCCTCTGTAATTTTTGAACTTGACCCAGTGAGTTTTTTATTGCACTGTCTTAGAGCAACTCAGGTTCTGAAGACTCACTCAGTGCCAGGCAGTAGCGGCGTCACTACAGGGGTGGAGGTGTGGATCGCACTGGGTGACACTCTGGGGGGGTGTCACTCCTGGTGTGTGTGTGTGTGTGTGTGTGTGTGTGTGTGTGTGTGTGTGTGATCAAAATGACTGTAAAATATTTGTGCGCTGTTTCAGCAGAAGTGTCGCAGCGCATAAATTGATTCCAAATTGTGTCGTTGGTTATAACCACAAACACATCTTTCTTAAGCCCACATATGTGCATCAGTTTGCTAGGTACCATCCTGTAGGCGCTCTGACATCAACAGAACAAGACATTCGGGGTCCCTGAGCCGTCCTCCCAGTCGATTCTCCATCTGATCCTATCGTTGCAGTCACTGCGGTCAAGCGGTCTCTCCGTGAGAGGGTCTTCCTTCTTTTCCCAACCCTTCTCCTTTACCAAGCACGCCATCCTCTTGGGACCATGCTTTCTGCTAACATTTCCAACCTATGTGGGTCCAAGGCTCAGGATTGTCCCTTCCAAGGAGCATTCAGACTTGTTCTTCTGGCGGTCCTTGGCAATAGTCTGCACCCGGCTCAGACTCATCATTCGAAAAGACCTTGACTCTTCTTCAGTCTTGCATATTTGTGATCCAGTTTCCTCAAGCCACTGAGAGTCTTCAAAATACCATGGATGGGGGGCCGAGCCCCCGTGGCATAGTGGTTGTGCGCGGGACTGCGGCCCACTGGGACGGAGGTTCAATTCCAGCAGTGGGGCTGGGCCTCCTACTCCCACCACCAGAGAGCAGTGATGCACCCCCCCGCCCCCCCCCAAAAAAAATACCATGGATGGGATCAGGCTCACCTGAGTCTTCAAAGTGGCATCTTTGCCTTTCAGTACTCGAAATAAGTCTTTTGCCACAGACTCGCCCATCTGCAACACATGGTTTCATCTCCTGACTACTGATTCTAGGTGTGTGGTGTGTGGAGGCGTGTAAAATGAAACCTGTGGCCATTTCTACCTTTTCTCCATTTATCATGATGTTGCTTGTTGTCCCAATTGAGGATGTTCGTCTTCTCTGTGTGGCCTTGTAATCCATACAGGAGGCTGTAATCTTTGGTCTTGATCACTAAGTGCTTCTGATATGCTTTACCTTTGACAAGCAAGGTTATGTGATTAACAAATCTCTGATTTGTTAAGGACTCTTCCTTTGATCTTGACACTGTGTTCTCCTTTAAAAAGAGGCTTCACGGAGAGCAGTGATGCCAAAAAAAATAAATAAATAAAAAGAGCCTTCAGAAACAAGCAGGACCCAAGTAAGACAGAAGTCCCTCACAACTTCTGTGTTGGGGGGGTTAGAATTCCAACAGATAATCTGGGAGCACACAATTCAATCCATAACATTTTATATACCCTTGAGAGTATTATAAGTTTTTTTATGTATAAATATTACCTTTAAATAAGAACTAAAATTGTGAAATATTTTCAGATATTTCAATAAAAACCGAGCGGGTTTGGGGGTAGGGGGGTGGCAAAAGGGTTGTTTGCTCCTGGAATGCCTAAGGCACAGACAGTCAGTGTTCTCCAGCTTACTAAAATGCCGAACTGTGTGTGTTATTAACACCGAGTAGGCTGACTGTGGATTCATGCTGAACTGTCTATGTGCACCTAAGAAGAAAAGCAAGTTTCACTGAACGGGTGGTAACTGACTCTCCCAGGGTCTACGAACACTGCCAGGGCTCTGCTGCTGGGTGGTGGCTGTTGTGCTTAACCGTGTTAGAGCTGGAGCGGGTCTGAATGGCAGTTACAGCCCAATATCCATTTACAGCGCCCCCCCCCCCCACACACACACATAGATTAGGCCTCCATGGGAAGCGTTCCGACCACCTAGTGCAGTGGTTCTCCATCTTCCCCAAGCCCCCATCCTTTCATGTAACTCCCAACCCTAACATTATTTTTGCTGCCCCTTCCTCACTGCAATTTTGCTCCTGTTACGAATCATCATGTAAATATCTGATATGCGGGATATGTTTTCATGGTTACAAATGGAACAGAACTCAAGCACAGTGATTAATCACAGCAATATGTAATTTTGTATTGTGAACTATTTATTGCTAATTAGGAGTCAACGAAATTTTGTTTTGAAGCATGGTGTATCATGGATAGCAGTCTTCACACTGGGTACCCACGTACGTGAGCATATCTGCATATGGGTGGACTCACCTAGAGACAATAGAGGATCAGTGTCTTGATTCCTAAGACTATTGGAAATGTGTGCTTTCTGATGGTCTTAAGTAAGGTGACCAGACGTCCCACTTTTTTAACAATGTAACAACATCCTGCAGTGTTTTAAAATTAAAAGAAATATGTTACAATGCTATTTTTGCGTTCTATGAAAATTTTTGTTGCTCCATATAGACCATATTTTTAATCAAGAGTCCCCCCACCCCCTCAGTGGGGTCCCGATTAAAATCTGCTCACTTTAGTCTTAAGTGACCCCTGTAAAAGGGTCGTTCATCCCTGAAGGGGTTGTGACCCACAGGTTAAGACTCTCTGATTTAGTGACTGTGGATATGTGAGATGAAGACAGGACTTTTCCACAATTATATATACTCCAAAGTATTAAGCAAACTGTTTACCAGCATTTGGTGTGGAAGTCAAGTTAGATGTTCTCCCTAAAGATTGTGGATAAAAGGCCTTTGTGTGTCTCACAACAGAGCTGACTCCCCTGCTGTGAGGATGATGGTTCCCTTCCACTGAAGCCTGTGGGCAGATTCACATGCTGATGTTAATGATCTCTAGTCTAACCTGTTTAGTCACATCCCGGAGTCTGGGGTCTGGTTTTGTCACATGGGATCCCATACTTCCCCTTCCTATAACGTGCATATAGCACAACCCCTTCCTGTGACGTCTGTAATTGGGGGCCATACATGGCTTATATACAAAGGGTATATAAGGATTGGGTATGATAAAGAGGCGCTCTCTCCCCCAGTCCTCTCTCCTGCCTCTCTTGACCCCTCAGCACCCTCTCTGCTCTCTGTCCTTCGCCCTCATGTAATCCCTTCCCCCACTTGCTGTCCCTCCACCCAATTGGCTGAAGTGCACGGTCGGGGGTGGGGAGGAAGGTATGCTTTTCTAATAAAGATGGGGCAGAGGGTACATGGTGGTCACAAGGGGAGGATGTCCTTCAGACAAAAACCTACAGCTGTGGAGTCCATTCTGAATCCTAGAGACCCCAGGGCCAGAGAACTTCCCTGTATGCTTTCAAGGCTGTAAATCTTTATGGGAGCAAAAAGCCTCATCTTTCTCCCTCAGAGAGAGGGCTGGGTTAGCCGACCTTCTGGCTAGCAGCCCAACACATAATCGCTGCACCACCAGGGCACCTGAGTATGTCCTTCGGCGCCTCGGTAGGGTCCTGCCTAAACACTGGGCTGCTAACCTCAAGGTGAGCTGTTCAAAATGACCAGTTGTCTCTTGGGAGAAAGACTAGACTTTTTTACGTCTGTCAAGGGTTACAGTCGTAGAAATCCACAGAGGCCGTTCCAACTCTGCCCCGCAATCTTGCGAAGAGCTTGAATCGGCTGTGAGGCAGTGGGTTTGGAGTTCCTTCCAGGAACCTCAGGGGTAAGGCACTTACAGTCACATTCCTCACCTCCCCCCTCACTTCCTACAACCCAAACCAAACTCACTGCCCTCCAGTTGATGTTGACTCACGGTGACCTTATAGGACAAGGTAGCAAGTAGTTGCCTCTTTTTCATTTCCTGGTCTGCTAACAATCCCACTCCTGGCTCCACCCTTATTTACTGAGCGCAGCTAGCGTCCGTTCTTTTCCCACCTGTCCTAGTGTCAGATCCTCCATGTATCGTTACCATTCAATACTATAGTTCAACCATGTCAAGAGATGTATAATCTTCACCACAAACAATTTTAGAACATCCCTCCCCTACTCTCGTAAATTTTGGCAAGAATACAATAAAACATTCTCCAACAACTTCGACGTGTATAATTTAGTGATACTCTTTGTATTGCGTAACCATTATTGTTCTCTCTCTCCAAACTATTCCAACACCACTAAAATGAAGTCATTACCCCCTAAGCAAAAACTCTTCCTGCTTCACTCATCATAACCATAGGCCAAGTTTGTTCCCTTTTTTAGTAGTTTTCTTAATATAATATTCACATAGCATGCACGTCCATAGTTAACCCACTTCTAAAAAGAGTTGTAAAACTGAGTTTCTTACTGTGCCCTTTTACTACTTGGGCAACTAAGAAAAACCCTTATATTGGGGGCTCTTACAGCTCTTGTCACAATCCATACATCAATTGTATCAAGCACATTTGTACATATGTTGCCATCATTATTTTCTCTCTCTCTCTCTCTCTCTCTCTTTTTTTTTTTTGGCATCACTGCTCTCCGGTGGTGGGAGTAGGAGGCCCAGCTGCTGGAATTGAACCTCCGTCCCAGTGGGCCACAGTCCCGCACACAACCACTACGCCACCGGGGCTCAGAACCTCATGATTTTCTTTCTATCTGAACCCTTGGTATCAGTATTTTCCCCCTTCCTCCCCCCCTCCTCATGAACCCTTGATAACTTCTAAATTATTATTATTTTCATATCTTACATGGTTCACTGTCTCCCTTTACACATTTCTGTTGTTTGTCCCTGGAAGACAGCCCACCCCCACGGTTAATATGTCGACCGTATAGATCACTTCCCCCTTTCTACCCCCACCTTCCCTCTACCCTCATGGTATTGCTACTCCCATTACTGTTCCTGAGGGGTGTGGATGCACCAAACTAAATTGGGTAATGAACCCATCAACATATTCAGAGGATGAACTGAAAATGAACGTATAAGAAAAAGCACCTCAATAGCCAATCTGGAAGGAAACAGAGGTCTGGTGGAGAGGTTTTCTAGCTAAGGCACCTCCCAGGAATGGGGGAAGGGGGAGACAGTGAGCTCAGACGACTCCACTCCTACCAGGATCCTGGAATCCACAGTGCCCCGTGTGCTGCCCAAGGTAAGGCATCTCTGCGTCCGAGACGCCGTGTCAAGAGCTCTCCTCTGTACTTGTGTGCATGCTCTGGTCTAGCCGGATTTGTAAGCTAGAATTGGGGGAGGAAGCATTAAAGGACTAGAGGAATGGGGCTGAACCCCGGTGGCGTAGTGGTTGTGTGCGGGACTGCAGCCCACGGGGTTGATGTTCAAATCCAGCAGCAGCTCTCCAGGAGCAAGGCTGGGTTTCCTACTCCCACCAGGGCAGTGATGCCACCAAAAAAAAAAAAAGAACTAGAGGAATGTTGTGTGCTGTAGGTGCTGTCCTGTACCCTGGCTGGCATAGTTTGTTTCCAGGCAAGAGGCAGGCTGACTACACAAGGTCAGGTCCCGGGTCTTCTAATTCGACTCACCCAGAGGCAGAACCCACGAGCATATGCATGGGGATCTGGCAAGATAACATTCCTGGGAACAGGGACTAGGAGCTTGTAAATAAATTGAGTTTTAACTCAGTCCTTGTGTCAGCCATTTCATCACCCCAAGCAACTCCATTGTCAGGGTGTGCTAGCTCCATGAGCGTGTGGAGAAACTGGAACCTCCCCATACTGTTGGTAAGGGTCTACAATTGGACCACCTACAGGCGGTTCTTCACAAAGTGAAACACAGACTGACCATATGACACCACAATTCCATTCCTAAGTCTCCTGGAGTTCGTCAGAAAAGTATGCCTGTAAATCGTAGGGACCCTGAGGAAACAAAAATATCAAGATGTGAACCAAGTGCTTCACACACACCCTCCATCTCGACTTAGAAACATTTCTCTCTGAAGGTGGTGTTTTCATCCATCTCATTCTTCCCCAGAGAATTCTGCGAGCTCCGATTTTGACCAAGTCAAATCCTCCAGGGACCCCTGGCATCTTTGGAGAATGTTCTTTGCACAAGGTGAGGTGGGTGTGAAATGGGGGAGGAGGTCAACAGACAAGAGCAGGACCGTAGGGCAGATTGGGTAAAGTTTGGCCATGAACCTGTCATAGGACAGACCTTGCTACCTTCAAAGAATGAGCAAGTTCATTGCCATGATGATGCCAGGAAACAATGGTACGGGAAAGTCTTTCACTGTTTGGCCTGAGACAGAGACAGGGCTGAGTATTTCAGACCCAAAGAGTGGAGCTGGCAATCTCCAAATGGCTTCAAATAAACCCAGTGAAAGGCAAGTTATATTGAAGCAGGCTGGCCACAGAGACTCCATTTTGTGGAATTGTGGGGGTAACCAGCCCCTCACAACTCTCATGAACTTGGTAGGCACAACTGTACCATTGTGATACACTAAAATACTAGCACAGTCATAGAACAGGAGAAAGCCACATAAAGAAGTCAGGCACGTTTCATGGTAGCACGCTCACCTCCTGGACCACCATGATCTCACCAGCCAGGTCCACGCACAGCACGGGCTGAGAGGTCAGGAGAGTCTCTCTCTTTATTTCTGGCCAAGACCCTCCAGGATGCCCTAAGGACATGACTCCAGATCCAGATCTGAAAAACCGTCCTCCTTCCCTTTCTAATTTCATGTGGGGGTGCTATTGTTTCTCCACAAAGCATTCCAAAAGACTCTTTGGCAAACTGACCAGATTTGAAGCAGGACACCATTGACCCATGGGGTGGGCAATGGGGTTCTTGATTAAAAATTTGGTCTATATGGAGCAACAAAAATGTTCATAGAATGCAAAAATAGTATTCTAATATATTTATTTTAATTTTAAAATGCTGCAGGATGTTGTTAAATTGTTAAAAAGCAGGACATCTGGTCACTTCACCCTTTGATTAACTCTAGAAATGCGAGACATGACAAAATAATAACTTACAAATGATCAAGACTTCATGAGGAAGGGGGAAAAGAAGGGGAAGGGAGGGGGGTAATGAACTGATATCAAGGGCTCAAGTAGAAAGAAAATGTTTAGAGGAGATGAGGGAAACAAATGTACAAATGTGCATAACACATATCACTATATATATTGTTTGGGCCAGGATTGAATCAGGCAGTTCCCTGGACTAAGCAGCCCCTTGCACCCCTTTGCACCAGCCTTACAAGAAGGCGATGAAGAACTTGCTGAACATTGTCACCCCTGCCTCTGGCATCTCACAGCGTTTATCTCCCCAGGTAGGGCACAGCTTCTACCCGGGCAAGTCACGGAGCACCCCCTCTAAAATACCAGGAAACAAGTTTGCAAAAAGAGATGATTTGCTCACAGGTCACCTCCCAGCCTGAAACTTGCAAACGCAGCACAAGAAACTTCCCCTTTCTTTCATCAGCGCACATACCTGTAGCTCAAATCCTATATATATCCCACTGCCCCAAAACCGGGCACGACTTCCCAGCTTAATTCTCCAGGATCACCCAGGAGCTCAAGATGCTCCTGTCTGTCTCTTTCTCTGCTGTCCCTTACCTTCCCCAAAGTCCTTCCCTACCTCCAATGAAGCCTGTATGTGTGCACTTCATCCCTGAGCTCCGTCTCAACCTGTCATATATATAGTGTTAAGAGTGTAAGAGCCAGGGCTGAGCCCTGGTGGCGTAGTGGTTGTGCGCGGGACTGCGGCCCACTGGGATGGAGGTTCAATTCCCGCTCACAGGAGCAAAGGCTGGGCCTCCTACTCTCACCACCAGGGCAGTGATGCCTAAAAAAAAAAAAAAGAGTGTAAGAGCCCCCAATAAAATGATTTAAAAAGAAAGATAATGGAACTTCCTCCCCCCTCTTAAAAAAAAAAAAGAAAGGGGAGGGACTAGGGGTAAACATGTGACAAGATGGGCGGATCCTAGATTCAAGCTGGCGGCCTTACCTTGGTCACCCTTGAGTGGGCTTGACCTTGCTGGGTTCTTCTTCTGGGAAACAATCCACTACTAGTCTTCTCAGAAGGGAGTGGGCCTTACTTAGGGTGGGACAGACTACGGTCTGATTGCTCTAGATAATTGATAAAGGAGAATAGCTTCTCACCTGCTTTTGTTGATCTCCAAGTGTACAACTGTTTACCATGGGTGCCGTGTGTCTTCGGTTCGGCCTATATTTGGGGAGAAATCTTTGGGGAGAAATCTTCCTATGCTTGGGAGAAATCTTTCTGTATCCCACAATGAATGACCTGCCTCTTCCCTCTTCCATCCTGGAAAGTCCCGCTAGTGACTGATTTTAGAGTGTACTCTTTTGTTCCCAGGATCAGGACGTTGTAATTCATCTTGATTCTCCTTTTTTTTTTAATCATTTTATTGGGGGCTCATACATCACTTATCACAATCCATACATACATATATCCTCACCTGCCTGCTGAGTCATCATTCTCAAACCATTTGCTCTTCAACTTGAGCCCCTGAGGTCTTGATTATTCTTTATAGTGTTCCTTTTGATGTTGTAATCAGGATATCATAATTAACCTTACTATTCTTATTTTGCTAACCAGGAGGTTACCATCAATCCTGCCATTGCAGTCCAATAGATGTATCCTGCAAAGCTTGCTGGCTTGAAAAGAAGGCTAACAATAATTTTTCTTTCTGCTTTTGTTGTACGCTTGCTTCATTCCGTGATAAGCAATAAGTGAGTTTTTGCCTTTCTAGACTCACTGAGATTTCCTCTGGGGACTCCTCTGAAGGGAAACGCTTTCAGTTTCTCGAGTCTGAATAAAGACTTGTTGCAGGCTACTGTCCATGCCCAGAAGAAACAAACCCAGACAAGACTCAAAGTAAGAAGCAAAGTTTATTCCTGGGCAGGGGCCCACAGCACTCACAGCTTGGAGGCTGAGCGACCCCCTTGCTAAACTTCCACAAGCTTATATACTTTGTGACAAACAAGGCTACGTGCAGCTGTGCAAGCAGGCAGGGTACAGAAGCCCGACATTGCGGTTAGCGAGCTTTGGCAGTAAGAACAGGTCATTTTGACCCTGGGAAAGCATTTCCATCGGAACATTTCATTTGGCCATGTTTGCAAAACATACTTCCCTCATGGCCTTGGTACCCAGAGAGTCATTCTAAGTTTAGTCATGGCTACACTCTAGGCAACTGAGTCAATCTTTTAAAAAGTTGAATCTTCACGTACCACAGGCTCTTCTAAATCTCAGGATATTATAGTGGCTGTCATTTATTAGAACCCACAATAGACCTTAAATTATATGACATAAGCTGTTCTTTTTATCGTAATCCCTAGAAGAGATAAGTGGGTTTTTACAGGTCACAGGTGCAATGGATACTCTAAGAAGGATGTTTTCGCAAGGATCATGAGGAAATGATCCACACCTATATTTCTCCGGGGATCATTAGACCATCTCCCCCCTGCCCCAACCCCGAAGCTTCATGTGGCCTTGTTTATCTCAATTGAGGGTGCTTCCATGCCTGGCCTGGTGTGCCTACTGATCCTAATGGCCTTGCTAGCCTTCTTGATGATTTAGACCGTTCCTACAGATTAAGCTTTTTTTGGGGGGGGGGGGAGGGGGGCATCACTGCTCTCCGATGGTGGGAGTAGGAGGCCCAGCCCCACTGCTGGAATTGAACCTCCGTCCCAGTGGGCCGCAGTCCCGAGGACAACCACTACGCCACCGGGGCTCAGCCCACAGATTAAGCTTAAAAGGAGTTTTTCCGGCAAGGGAGGAGGCTGTCACATTTTTTATTTTTAACAAAAAATGATGCCATATTTCTAGTATTTTCATTAACAGCCAGAGGAAAAGCAGTGAGTTATGTAATATGGCGGTTCTATTCAAAATCTCTGACTTCCACCAAACTTAAAGTGACCAGATTTTAACATTGGTAAAGCGGGACACCATTGACCTGGGGTGGCGGTAGGGGGTAGAGGGGGGTATATTCCCTTCCCTTCCCATTCTCCTGCCGTTCCCTAGCTTGTCGTGCATTCTTTCCAAAAATCGGGACTTTTTTCTTTTTTTTTTTTT
>PVJH01048147.1:0-10948 GCA_004026705.1 Nesogale talazaci | reverse complement strand
AATTTATCAAGGGGTCACGAGGGTGGGAGGAGAGGAGGGGGGAGAAAAGAGGAGGTGATACCAAGAGCTCAAATAGAAAGCAGATGTTTAGGGAATGATGGGGGGCAACCTGTATACAAATGTGCTTGACACAATGGACGTATGGAGTGTTGTAAGAGCTGGAAGAGCTCCCATAAAATGATCCTTAAGAAAGAGTAAGAAATAAAACACATGGCGGCGGGGTCCACTGTCATGCATAAGGACCACATATGTTACGTGGTGGGCTTGCTCCATTGAGCATGCTTGGCTATAATCTTCAGGGAACCCCGATCACCAAGCCTTCCCTCCGTGATGCTGCTGGGCGAACCCTGCGCCCCGACTTACCAGCCAGCTGTTGTGGCCATTGTTAGGTGCCACTGAGAAGCCATGGGCACCCACCCTAGGACCAGTGGAACAAAATGTCACATGGTTCCACGTCCCCCTGACCACTGTTGTCACGTGTGAGTCCATTGTTGCAGCCACAGTGTCTGTCCCTCTCATCCAGAGCCTGCCTCTCCTTCACTGCCCATCCACTTCACCCAGCCCAAGGTCCTTCTCCAGGGACTGGTCTCTCCTGACCAATGTCCCAAATAGTAGCTGAGCAAACCACCTAGGATCTGAGGGCTGGAGAGAGAGAGAGAGAGAGAGAGAGAGAGGGAGAGAGAGCAGGGAGGGTGGCCATGATTTTGTTCAGCTTGGTTCAAGCTGGGAAGAACATACAAGTTGGATTAGGGAACACATAACGAAGGACAACCATTGACTCTAATGGGAAAACCCTCCCACATTGTTCGTGTGTCCTTTGCAGTGTGTTCTTGCTTCCCGTCTGCGTTTACATCTGCCAACTGGCTGGCGCTTGGAGGTTTGCATGAAGGTGTCCTGGAAAGGCGACCATGTGACTTCTTCCATTCATCCTGTCAAGCTTGAACTATGCCTGCTTTTCTCCTCCGCAGCTCCAGAGGCAGAGAGGACAGCCTTGGGTTTCTACCTCGAAGAGATGTGTGTGTGTGTGTGTGTGTGTGTTGCCCACAGCAAGGTACCCCCTGGAGGTCTACCTGCCCACTGAGGATACACCATGGGCGAGGGAATGCTGAGTCTTCCATGGTCATCTAGGGCCACTAAGATGTCCCTGGGGACTGGACCTTTCCGAGGTGGGGGTGGGGGTGGGGGTGGGGAGTGGGGAGAGAAGCTCTGATGGGCCTGTGTTCAAATCCTACCTTCTCAACTCCCTATTTGTGTTTGTTGCTGAGTGTTTGTTGCGGCAGCCGGTTTGCTTGGCTTTGGCTCTGGGGTTTGGGGCTCGGGGGCGTGTCATTGGGTGTCCTTGAGTCTGCTCCAATGCACGGAGACCCCAGGTTCAGAAGGGAGTGCTGTGACACCACACACACACACACACACATCATCATCATCATCATCATCATCATCATCATCATCATCATGCTCACGCCCGCTGCTGTGCCAGAGCCTATGGCTGTAGCCACAGCCGGGGTCTGTCGACCCTCTTATTCCCTCTGCTGGGCAGAGCATGAAGGCCTTCTCCTCTCTCACAGGAGGGTGCTGGTGCTTGTGAGGTGGGCGTCTTCGGGTGGGCGCCGACCCACAGCGGACCCGGGTACGAGAGAAGGGACCAGCGCCTGCTCCTCACACTAGTTCCTCTGCCTGAGGTCATGGTTGCAGCCACGGCCTCCGTCCATCTCCCAACAAGGCTCCCGCATGTCTCCCAGGTCAGGAAGTTACCTGCCCACCCAGCCGGGAGGATTTGGGTCCCCCACATGGACGGCTGCCATCTTTCTTCTTGCGTCCTCGCTTTCAGCAAAGCAGCCGGCGTCATCTGCCTACCGCAGGTTGTTAGGAAGCCTTCCTCCCACCCCGATGCCACATTCTCCTTCACGTCATCGAGGTTCGTGCCATCCCTCCCCAGAGACCCCCACGCCCCAGGGCTTGGGTGAGTCTGCGGCACCAGATCTCTTTAGGGTGCGGACAAGTGGGGAGGCCACTGTGAGAACTAAGGAGCGCCTGACCCAAGTCACGAGGATTTTCCTTGCACTCCTGTGTAGGTGCAAACTGGATATTCCTGCCAGTCAGGGTGGACTAGAGAAACAAATTCACAGACACTCACAGGTGTCTAAGAAAGAGCTTTAGAGACAAGAGTCGTTGTACATTAAGAAAACATCCCAGCCCCGTCCAGATCAAGTCCTTACGTCTGGTATTAGCCCATACGTCCTATACCAATCTGCAAATCCCTCTCCAGACTCACGCAACACATGCGATGATGCCGAGTGCAGGAAGATCACAGGCCAGTGGGTGGAGAGTCTTGTGGATCCAGTGGCGGTGGGAGCATCTCAGCGCTGGCGTGGGTCTCCATGCGGCTCCTCCAGCCCCAGGGCTCTGGCTGCCATCAGTGTAGCTCTGTGTGACATGTCAGCAGGAATGTCTCACCTAGAGAGAGTGTATCTTGTCCCCAGGGAGCTACTTATCTCCTTTTCACGCCTCCAGTTGAAGTCATGCTGCAACCTGACGGACGGGCCTGGCCCCCACCCCTTCACTCTCAATATTCTCCAGTTGACACCAGAGGGTGTCACAATCGTAACACTGGATCAGGAAGACCCAAGAAGAACCCGTGCATTTGAACGACGCTGGTGAAAGTACCGTGGACTGCCCAAAAGAACAAGCTTGGAAGAAGCAAGGCCAGCATGCCCCCCAAGACAGGGCCGCTGCAGCTTCATCTCATGTGCTTTGGATGTGGTCTCGGGAGAGGCCAGTCCTCGGAGAAGGACATCGTGTTTGGTCAAGCGGAGGGGCAGCGAGAAAGAAGAAGACCCAGAGCACAATGGATTGACATTGCCCTGGTTGCAACCGGGAGCTCAAGATGTCAGCGGTCTCAAGGAAGACGCAGGGCTGGGCACTGTGGTTCAGAAGGTCTCGCTGAGTCAGGACAGAGGTGAGCACCTAGCAAGGACAGGAGGAGGAAAGATCTGGTGGCCCATGTCAGGAAGTCCACCAGTGGCTCACTCCGGTCCACTCCACACAGGACCCTGCGCCCAGGACTGGGCAGCTTTTCCATCTGTTGTGCACGAATGATGGTGACAGCTCACACCACGGACAAGGGGACTGCAGCGCACGACAGCTGTAGTGACACACGCTGTTCATGGCCCCCTCTCCCGGCCCGTGTTTCCACGTCAGGATGAGAGTGGGCCCCGTGTCCTCCACAAGCCCCCCGCCATTGGGTCCCGTCTGACACACAGCAGCCTCCGAGGTCCCAGGAGACCTGCCCCCATTGGTGTCCGAAGCTAGACGTCTGTAAGGGGGTAGAAAGCCTTGTCTTGTTTCTGTAGAGCAGCTCCTGGTCCCAACTGCTCACCTTGCACTGAGCAGCCTCAACCCAGGCTAATGAGCACACTCCACCTCCAGGGTCCCGGCTGTGTTCACCCAGGGGGTTCATATAACTTCTCACACAGTCAAAGGTCACCCCGACCAGCTTCCAGAGCCCCTCAATTATCTAGGCTGGAGTGAACCCTTGGGTGTCCCCCTTCCACTCTGGGACACAGTGGAAGCCTTGGATCATGATAGACATGCCCTCCAACCCTCAGCCCACAGCCTGGTCTGGTCCCCACGTGACCCCACTCTGGGGGTCACTGCAAACACACCCCACCTGCCACCTCATCTGGCTGCAATCAAAAGCCAGGGTGTGGTTCCCCAAGAAGCCACGTGAGCACGGGTCTATGTGTGCTTACTTACTAATCTGGAGTGAACCGTTTCACTTGGCTTCCACTACCTCAAGGATTCTGTTTCTAAATTAGGCGTGGCGTCTGTCCCCTCCCTCAACCCCACAGCACCCTCCTGCAGACTCCAAGTCAATTCCTCTTTCCAAATTACAGCCCCCCACAGGGACGGAGCAGCCGTGGAGGCACAGTGAAGAAAGCACTAGGCTGCTAACCCGAAAGGCAGCAGTTCAAACCAGCCGGCTGACACGGGAGAGAAAGATGTCCATAGTCCTCCCGTTAGCCATCGGTGGTCCTTTCAACAATCTTGGCTGGCACGCCAATCCAAATGCACCTCTTCTTCTATTTCTACGGTCTGCCTAGCCAAGGGCCAATGTTCACATGCACAAAGGACACCTTCTCTCTCTCTCTCACTCTCACTTTCACTGCTACAAGGGCAAACCAATCTGTGTTGGAAGAAGTAAGACCAGCATGCTCCTCAGAGGCAGAGATGAAAAGACATCGTCTCACATACTTGGGACAGGTTGCCAGGAGAGACCAGTCCCTGGAGAAGGACCTCGTGCTTGCTAAAGGGAGGGATGTCGGGAAAGAGGAAGTCCCTCAAGAAGATGGACAGACACAGCGGCTGCATCCGTGGGCTCCGGCATGGGGACAGTGGTGAGGACGTTGGGCAGCGCTTTATTCTGTGGTGCATGGGGTCGCTATGGGTCGGACTGACTCACTGGCACTTGAGAAACACAACATCAGGCGCACTTCTGTAAAGGCTTCCAGTCTTGGAAGCCCGAGGACAGATCTAGTCGGTCCTGCAGGGTGAGGTGGGTCAGAACCCATCCGACAGCCAGGGGTCTGGTTGTGTTTCTTGACACAGGGCCCAGGCAGCAGGGTAAGCACAGACCTGTGTGTGCTGACTTGCAAAGCTAGAGTCAACCGTGTGGCATGTTTCTCCCCACACGGTGTGGAACTGTTCCCTATCGATTAGTAAGCCAGCCTTAGGAAGCCCCTGTTGCCTTTGCTCATTGGGTCGTCCGTTCCTGTCCAAAATACTTCTTAAAATTCAGAACCAAGGACAAAGAACCACCACCCTCCCTCAAAAAAGAAAAAAAAAAGAAGAAGAAGAAGTAATAAACCAACAAGAAGAAAAAAAAAAAAAAGAGAAAAAACACCCAGCCAGAGAGAGAGTGGCGTTTCTTTGTGGACGGGGAAACCTTCACAAATCATTCCAAGTAAACTCACTCATCACCCGGTGATATCATCCGCCTCTGTCTTCCCAAGAGGAGCCCTTCCCCAGCTGGAGCGGGAAATCCTTAGGACAGGCCAAGGGATGTGTGAACTCCGGGAATGTGGCCACGCTCTGTGCAGCCCTGCCGGCTCCTGTCACAGTGGTTGCAGACCCCGCCCTGGCTCCCTACAGAGGAGCTTGCCCTGCTTGCAGATCTGCTGCCTGTGTGGAGACACGGAGAGTGGGCCCTGGAGGGGAAATGCCAGCATCTTCCCTCCTTTTTCTGTTGCGAAAGAAACACCTGAGTGTGCAGTATGGGGGAAGCTCTCCTGGACATTAGTTTGTACGGGCTTCCTCTTCCTGAAGACCTGGTTTTCGAAAGGGCACAAATGGACTGGTGCCATCTTCTGAAAGTCCCCCTACCCTGGCTCAGGGGACTGGAATGCTTCCAAGATGCAGCAGAGGCCAGAGTGGACCCAGACCCAAGGATGAGCAGAGGCTCTTATGTAAACCTCTCTCTCTCTCTCTCATTTCCTGGTATGCATGTCTCTCCAGGGAAATTGAAGGGCATTAACCCACAGCAGCAAACTGCAGTTGGTAAACAAGCACCCTGATTCCTCGCCCTGCAGTGGGGCAGTTTTGAGGTGAGCCCACTGAGTCTCTCCTCACCTTCAGGATGGGCCTTCCATGGTCTCTGCTCCCCACCCATGTACGTGCCTTTCACAGCGCCCCCTCAAGGCTCTCTCTCTCCACTCCCCTCGGTTTTTTCTCTCTCTTTCTGTCTCATTCCCCACCTCCCTGCCTGGACTCCCTGGACCCATCACCCAAAGTACTGCCATCAAATGCTTGTCTTGGCATTTGCTTCTTGGGAACCCAACCTGCCTATTGGGGTACCCTAGGGTTGTCCTTCGCTTACAGATGCATCCACAAGGTGTGGCGGTTCTAGCAGAGCTGGGATCTACCTGGACTACAGTGGGGCTGCACGTGGGATCATCTCCTAGTGTGCTAATGTGCTTCTTACTGCATGGCGTCAGAAATGTTGGCCCCAACCTAAGCACTGCTCTTGCTTCATGATCCCCACTCCAACCCTGCTTCATAATCCATATTTCAATTGCTAAATAGCCAAGGCAGAGAACCACCACCCCTGGTCCAAGAATCTACCACCCCTCACCGCCATCAGGTCCCCTTCCACCCATTGTCTCCTCTCAGCTGCACGGCCAACCCAATGGGATGGACAGGGGTCTTTCTTTCTTGCCTCCTTTTCTGCCTTCAGGACACAGAGGGGCCTCTCTAAAGGGACACAAGGGAACAAGTGACAGATCTAGGACTAGCAACAGTTCCCTCTTAGCCTGGTGCTCAGCCAGGTGATTCCAGCATCAAAGCTTTCTAAGTAACAACTGACTTGAAAGCTCTTTGTTCTTGAAGCTGTTTGATGCTGCCAAGTCCGTTGTTCCAGCTCACGGGAGCCCTGATCCAACAGAACGAAATGTACCCAGTCCGGAGTCCCTTGTTACCATGTCAATCCACCCACTCAAGGTGTTCCTCTGTTCATTGACCCTCTCTCTCTAGTGAGCCAACATGGTACCCTTCTCTGGAGACCGATCCCTCCTGAGAATGTATCCAAAGTTCATGTAATGGGATTTCTCCATTCTGAGCCTGTTCACGTGCATTCTGGATGTACTTCTCCCAAGGTAAAATCATTTGTCCTTCTGAGAGTCCAGAGTACGTATACTTAATATTCTCAGCCAACGTCTTAATTTCAAGACACCCACTCTTCCTCATTCTGACTTATTCATAGTCCATCTCTCATATCCATATGAGGAGATTGAAAATACCATGGTTTGGGTCAAGCCCACCTTAGACTTCAAAGGAACTTCTTTGTTGTTGTTTGTTTGCTTGCTTGGTTGGTTTTTAATAAACTGAGCCTGGAGAAAATTCTGCCATGACTAGATAGCCCACCCCCACCCACACACACACAAGAAGACGACAATGATGAATGACTTTCATAAACATGAGTCAGTTCAGAGGTGGAGTCCTCCTGCCCAGGGTTCTCTGCCAACCAGTTAAGACTCTGTGTCCAGCAGCCTGAGAAAAGCCAGGCCAGACCAGATTCTGTGCAATGAATGTGCTGATGTCCCCGGAGCTCACCAGACTGAGGGAACTTTGGCCTCTCATTGAACCCTGGGCTGCATCTTTGGGGAAGAACCTGGCATCCATTCTGATTAGACCCCAAAGCAGCTATTAAGCCATGAAGCAATGGGGACTTGCAAGTCTCTGGAAGACTCGAGCTGGGAGAGGTCTGGAGTCAACAGATCCAAAACTCTTATTCGCAGATGAAGAAATGGGACCCCAGGGCACACAGGGTACTCACCAAGGTTGCATCCCCACACGAATTAGAAAAGAGTCGAGACTGAGATTCACCTTTCTCCTACTCATCATTTGGCATCAAATTAGAAAATAGTGGTCTCTCACACCAGAGTTCATTGTGTCTTCAGAGAAGGACCTATTTCCCCTTTTCCCAAAAGAGGGAACTGAAGCCAAGAAACCATTTGATCACCCAGGGATCCTTAGAGCCCCATAGCCATGAAGTGCATTGAGACAATAGTAGAATAGGGAAAGAAACCAGGATGAAGGGAGGGCAAGGACCAATGGGGACTTTGGCTAGGGTTCTCAACAATCTAACTCCCAGAGTCACCAGGACGTGGTCAAGTCTCTGTGACTTGGTCAAGTCAGTCTCCGGTGGTTAAGATTCTAAAGATCTGATTCCATCCCCCATTTAGAGGGATCAGAACCTTTGGGCCATGGCTCGGCTGCTAACCAGCATGGTGGAGGTTCAAGCCCACCCCACAGGACCTCGGGTGAAAGACTGGTGAAACATCAGCCCCTGAAACCCTGGGACAGCCTGCCCCATGCAGACACACAGGAATGGGTCACCATGAGTCAGGGCAGACCCCAAACAACTGGTTTGGATTTAGCCTTTGGGGTAGGGTGGGTGTTACACAATTTCACATCAACTTCATAAATAAGAAGGAAGGGGTGGAGTCTACCCTGTCAGTCGGGTCACAGCCTGATGCCTCCTTATGGGTGTGACCTCATGATTCTCTTCCTCCTTAGAGGTGTCTCTCTCTCTCTCTCTCTCTCTCTCTCTCTCTCTCTCCCTCCCTCCTATGCATTCTTGTTGTCAATCCATGTGGAGCCACACGGATGGCAGCCACAGCCCTGGAGATGCTTCCACTATCACTGAATTCATAAGGCTTTCCACCCACTGTCCTGTGATCTTCCTGCATTCAATATCATTGCATTTGTTGCGTGAATCTGAGAGGAATTTATGGACTAGTGTGGGACCTATGGGCTAACATTGGACTTTTGGACTTGATCTGGAACAGGCTGCGATGTTTTCTCAATGTTCAATTCTTTTATATAAAGCTCTTTCCTTTCCTATTTAAATATGAGTGTCTCTTAATTTGTTTCTCTAGTCAACCCGGACTAACACAGGTAGCTTTGAATAACTTTTACCAAGAAAAGGGTACCTGAAGCTTCTTCCAAATCACATTTGTTTGTCCATAGTACATAGATTCAATATTCTCAGCCAACACCTTAATTTTAAGGCACCCACTCTTCCTCAATCTGACTTATTCATGGTCCATCTTTGACCTACATAGGAGGAGACTGAAAATACCATGGCTTGAATCAAGCTCACCTTAGACCTCAAAGTGATCCTGAAGGAGGCATACACATTGGATGTCCCATGGATGCATCCCCTAACCTCCTTGATCCCACATCTACACACACACACACACACACACACACACACCTTGTGGACCTCAAAAAAAGAGAAAAATGTTCCGATTTTAACAGCTGGATTATCACAGTCCCTTGCTGGGATCTCTTCCCAAGGCCATCTCTCACCTGCCACCATGACAGCAGCATGGCTGTTGTTGTTGTTCATCATTGTGTTGGGAGCTCTTACAGATGTCATCACATTCCGTAATTCAGATGGATCAGTTTCCATTGAACTTTCTTCTTGAATTCTTGGATATCAGCTCCTACAATTCTGTTATTTGCTCCCCTCAGGTGGGGTTATATAGTCATCATTGATAATATCTCCCCCATCCTGCATTGATGATAGCCACCCCCCCCCCATCTTTCAATATCCTCAGGGAATCATTACTTCCGTTGTTGTTCCTGAAGGGTCCTCCGTCCTGCCATGCCTGCATCGAATGATCTTAATTATACACATTGACATCTGTTGGTCTAAAAGTATTAATGAAGTGAAGCAAAAGCCTTAATAGTAAGAGGAGGAAATATTCAAGAATGAGAAGATACTTATGTGCTTCGTCAGTGCTATACTGCACCCTGAATTCTTCACACCACCACCACGTGATCCCTCTGCGAGAGCCCCATTTGCAGGTGGGCTTTGGGTCTTCACTTTGTGCATGCTCCTTCACCTCAATTTGATGGCTTGTTTTTGAACTTTTGATAGGTATTCTCATCGACACTTCATGATCATATAGGCTGGTGTGCTTCTTCTATGTGGGCTTTGCTGCTTTCCTGCTTGATGGACACTTGTTTGACTATAAACCTTTCAGACCCCACACAATGTATTTTTAAATAGCCAGGCACCATCAGCTTTCTTCACCACATTTGCTTATGCACCCATTTTGTATTCAGTGATGGTGTCGGGAAGGTGACTATCATACAGCACCACATTGTTAGAACAAATCATTCTTGCAGTTAGGTGAAATTTTAGTAGAAGCCTGTGTTAGTTTGGGTAGACTAGAGAAACAATTTCATAGACATGCATGTGTGTATAAGAAAGATCTTTTTGGACAAGAGCAGTTGAATATTGAGATAACATCCAGCCTAGTCTAGATCAAGTCCATAAATCTGATATTAGCCCATATGTCTTATACCAATCTGGAAAGTCCTCTTCAGACACAGAAAATGCATGCAATGATGCCAAATGCAAGAAGATCACAGGGCAGTAGATGCAACGTCTTGTGGATCCAATGGCATTGTAAGCATCTCAGTGCTGGCAGAAGTCTCCTCATGGCTTCTCCATCTCCAGAGGTCTACCTCCATCAGCCTCTCTCCATGTATCTTCTCCACAGGGATGTCTCACAAGAAGTGAGCAGAAAGAGAGAGTGTCTCTCACTTCCAAGGAGGGAGTACAGGAGTTCCCAACATCTTCAGGAAAATGCCGTGCACACACAGATGCCTCATTGGCTATATCCTGATTGATAGGCCAAACTCCACCACTACATTCTTCATCCTCAAATTGTCACTCAATTATGTGGCTACCACAAGACACAAAGGCCATCTGCTTCCTTATTGTATTTACATATATGTGCGTGTATAGACAAATACACCTATATTTATATACCTATGTGCATATACGTTGCATTCTTTTCTTTCCTCTTTTTCTTTTTTCTTTTTCTCCTGTTGCACTATCATGCTTACCCATCATTCACCTCTCAGTAACTCCTCTCAGACACTTTTGGATTGATCAGACCCAACTAGGAACACCGCATCTTCCTCACTGTCTATCCTTTCACCCTTGCTATTGCTCTGTCCCTGTCATTATTGGCTTTTCACTTACCCCTGCCTCCTGCCCATGCCATTAGACCGGTAGCTGTCTCCATGGGGTTGGTTATCCTGCCTATCTTATATAGACAGACACCGAAGAGAGAGAGAGAAAGACCATATAAATAGTTCCAAGACTAAATGGTACCTGTGAGCCATAGTAGATGAGTATGGTGGTCATGTGCTTATGTTAATTTCATGATTGAGATATAGGGGTGGAGTCTAGTCTGTTCATCTGGAGATAGCTATTGAGTAGCCAATGAGGCTTCTGTGTGGGCATGACTTTCTCCTGATATGTCTGGGAAGTCTCGCGATATTTCCCTCATGAAGATGAGAAGCCATCTCCCCAGTTGTTGGGAGTTAGTCTCAGAGACGATGAATCATGGACAAGACAAGATGGTAGCATCTG
>PVJH01048146.1:0-10933 GCA_004026705.1 Nesogale talazaci | reverse complement strand
GCCTGTCTGTGTCCCAGGACCTTGGCACTTGGGCCACACTGCTGACTCCTGTCTCCCCAGTGGGTAGGCAAGCTTGCTTCAGCAACCCCCATCCCAACACCAGCTGGACTTTCTCCCCCCTCTTTGACTGTACCTCAGCTTCCTTTGCAGGCTTTTCTCTTTCTGCTTTTTGTAAATAGCGGTGTCTCCCACACGCCTGTTCCAGGGTCTCTTCCCTTCAGATCCAGAGGGATCCCCGAGCAATCCCACAGTCACTGCCTCTTGGCACACACTTCTCGTAAGTCCTGCTCTGACCACCACCGCCCTCAGACCGGAGGCTCCCAACCTGGACCTGCATCTATGCTCTTCTATGGGGGCTCCTTGTTCGTGGTGTGTGGCCATCGTTAGAATCACCTGGGGGATTGTGCAAACCGGGGTGCTGGGCCCCCTCCCCAGAGGCTCCTGGTCAGTGGGAGGGCCAGGGCTTGTGAGTCTATGCACCACTACCAGTGGTGTCAGTCAGGCGTGACTAGGGAAACAACTCACAGACACTCCTATGCGTATCAGAAAGAGCTTTATATACAGGGGCAATTGAATATTAAGAAAACATCCCAGCCCAGTCCAGATCAAGCCTGTAAGCCCGTTATCAGCCCATCTGCCTGAAAACAATCTATAAAGTTTTCTTCACACTCACGACACACATGCAATGACACCGAATGCAGGATGACCACAGACCGGGGGGGTGGAAGGTCTTGTGGATCCAGGGGCGGTGGAAGCATCCCAGTGCTGGCGTGGGTCTCCGGGTGGCTCCTTCAGCTCCGGGGCTCTGGCTCCATCAGCACAGCTCCTCCAGTGAGCTGTTTCTCTTTATCACCTCCAAATGAGGTCCTCAAGGTGCAGCCTGATTGACAGGCTAACCTCTACCCTTTTGCTCTTAATAGCCTCAAAGTTGGCCCCAGATTATGTCACTACCACACAGGGGTTGTCCAGGTCCTCGGTGGTAGGGAGATGTGGCCATCTTCCCTGCTTCGTGGGAGTGGTGGTGACAGTGACGCTGATGGGCTGTGGAGCTGACAGTTGATTCTGACCGTCAGTAACCCTATTGAGATGACTAGAGCTGCCCCCTAAGACTTCCTTGGCCATAATCTTTACGAGACTAGATCACCAAATCTCTTCTCCCGGGGAGCTGCTGGAGGCTTAGAATCCTGGCCTTTTGGTTAGCAGCAGAGCACTTAACCACTGTGCCACCAGGACTCCGTACTCTCCCTTATATGTGCCCCTCCCACCCCAATCCCACAACCCCACTTGCATCTGAGTCCACTTGTCTCTTTGCCTTCTAACTGCTTGCCCGTCCAATCAGGACTCTCCATGCCTTGGACCATTCATCTGACTTACTGAGCCTGCCCACCAGCAGGCCTTCCTGCCTCCAATCTCACTCTCCCACACCTGGTTCCCAATGGAAGCCGTAGAAGCCACTTCTTGAATAAAGGGTGTCAGCCCCCTTGCCTGCGTTCTTCTCCAGCTCGCCATTGCCTTTGAGATCAACCCTAGGTCCTCAGCTTCTGGCCCCTCCATGAGGCTGGGGCGGCTCACTGGCAGAATCTCACCTCCCCCGGTTCGATTCCTGACCAGTACATCTGCTGTGTAGCCACCACTCCTCTGTCAGGGGGTCCCTAGGTATGGCTCCGCTGCTGGCCAGCTTTGAGTGGCGGCTCCGAGAGTAAGATGAACTAGGAGGAAAGGCCTAGGGAGCACGTTCAGAAAATTCTGTGGGTTCCAGTGATCCCACCTGCTACGGGGCTGGGCAGTGTTGTGCTCCACTGTGCACGGGGCCGCCTGGAGTTGTGGAGTCGATTGGAGAGTGGCTAACAACAGGGTGTCCCTCTTTACTTTGCACAGCGTGCAGCAGGGATACAGAGAAGTGTATGCATTTCAGTGTGCTACATAGAAGTGATGGAGTCTGTCCATACTGTGCTGCAGCCCCTCTGGCACACACATGCCATTTCATCGTCCCATGAACTCTCGAAGGTGAGTTACAATTTCCAGAAGAAGAGAGGTGACACCCTCCCCCCTCCTTCCAAAGTGACTCTGATCCTGCACAGGTCCAGTCGGTGTCCAGGGTACTACTAGTGTAGGGGCCCCTCACTCAGAAGGGCTCGTAATCAGAACACGAGTGGTGTCTAATCACTTTGATGAATACAGATTGTCCCAGAGCATGACACGTCAGCAGACCCAGGGGATCTGCTCTCAACCTGTCAAGGATGAAATGCAGAGAGAAGGGGCAGCTCCTTCAGGGCCGCATGCTCAGGAGGTGCAGGCTCCTGCACTTCACTCTTTGTCAGTCCTTCTAAGGACCCCGGGAGGCACAGTGGCCAAGGGCCCAATGCTTAGGAAACCCCATGGGACAGCTGTGCTCTGTCACATGGAGTGACTCGAAGTCAAAAAGGACCTGATGGTGCCCCCCAGTGATGGCAACATTCCTATGGGAAGAAGCAGTTAACTTACAGAAAGAGAGCTGCTGGCCACCTGGCAGGTTCTTTAATGTCTCTCTGTTAATTATGGACTTTTGGACAACTCTCCGCCTCCACTGACACCCACACACATGCGCCCCCCTTTCTCCCAGATTCCACCGTGCTCCAGTAGGAGCTTGGATCGGGACCAGACTCCCTCTACAGCCGCCTCCCCCGGTGAATCCTACACGAAGCTATTCTGCCTCCTTGAACTGCTGCTTGCTCGTCCCTGAAACCTCCTCTGCTAATACTTTCCTCTCGGGACTGCGAAGAAGAATAAATCCGAGCACCTGCCTCCTCTCGGTATCCCCGGTGCTTCTGTCCTTAGCATCGGACACGCTCGTATAACAACTTCCTCCCAGTCTGATTCCACAGGGGTCAGCTCTGCCTCCCCACCATAACATTGCCCACACAAACTCCAGAGGCTTCTGGATAAGTAAGTCGTCATTTTGCTCGCGGTTGTCCAGACCAACACTCCCACTGAAAGAAAGGAAGTTAAATCTGGATAGAATATAAGAAACTTTTTTTTTCCTTAAAACTTCAAAGAGCTGACAGGTACCACCAGATTGCAACTGGAATCGGAAACTCTGAGGACATTGTTGATTTTTCCACAGGGAAGCTGGGGTGGGGTTGGGGGGCAGACACCACAGCCCAGGTTTCTCGTAGGGAACCGGAGCCTCCGAATGCTGCACCTTCAGGGTGAGGTTGACCCTGAAACATATCAGCATGTGCAAGTGCAGCCCAGTTCACGCCGATTGGGTCAACCTGGAGCCGTGGGTCGGTTTAAAGAGTGGTCGTGCCTCTGGGCATCTGGCAAAATCAAGTGGAAATTCTTTCCGAGGGAAGAGTTCTTGCAGCCTAGACCCCAAGCAATTCAGTGACCAGTGCATAAATACAACCAACCATCAAGGAAACCGAGCTCTGAGGGCAAGAACCATCCCAAACCACAGACAACAGAAACAGACCTGCAGAAATACCATCAGATGGTAGGATCATAATGGTTTAGGAAAGGGCTGTGTTCCATATGCTCAAAGCGATTGAAGATAAGTTTGAAGATCGCTCGCGAGGAATAGGAAACTATGAAAAGCAACACAGAAAACTAGAAAGGGAACCAAAAGGAAGCTTCTAGAAACACTTTACAGGAATGGACTGTCGAACTTTGTGGAAGAGGAAAAGCAGAGATTGAAGTAGATAGTTTGAGGGAAAATAACTTGCTAGGTGGGTTTAACAGCAGATTAGGTATAGCTAAAGAGAAAATTCTCAGATGGGAAGGCAGAGAAGAAAGAACTCAGCCTAGAGCACAGGGAGGCCGAGACAGAGAGAGAGAGAGAGTCAGAGGTTCAAGATAAGTTTAGCGGGTGTTCTAGGAAGATGTGGGAGAAATTGATCAAAGGAAAGACCTGAGAAGGCAATGCCTGGGATTTTATGTAACGAGTGAGATTTAAGCTCAATGATTGAAAAATATGCTTGGGGGTGGGGTGGAGGTAGAGATCAAACCTGGCAAGGTCAAGGTGAAACTACGGTAAGCCAAAGGCGAAGGGCTAGATTTCAAAGCAGCTAGAGAAAAATTCTCTTCCAAAGAGCACTACATTGACTCAATTCTGATCACGCTATTCACATTCATGACCCCCAGTGGCGCCTCATCTCTGAAATACCAGGTGCGCCTTCTTCAGCTGCTCCATGGTCTTCGGGAGAGGCAGAGCCCTCCTCCCTTTCCAGGTACTCTTCGCAGACACCGCTCACCCTGTGGGGAGTGCTCCCCACCCCCCTGGCACCTGGCTGCCCCCACTCTGCCTTTTCATGTTCGGCTCTGGCAAATTCTACCCTGCGCCCTTCTCATGGCCCTTGGACACGCTGCTTAACAGCCGCCATTGGCAGCATGGGCTTTCCGTCTCTGCTTTCATCCATGTCTCGTCTCTAGCCTGGGAGCTCTCTGAGAACACCCAAACTTGAATGGAGGTCTCCAGGGGCTCTTGCCACAACGTTCTGATTCTTGGTGGTGAGGAGTACAGGCTGCCCAGGGAACACCGGGATCCTCACATGCACCCACTGGCTGGCTGTGAGACACCAGCTCAGTGACTCTCTTCACAACCTCTTTCCTCGGTGGGATGGAACTAACCCCCACTTATCTTCCTTGTCGTAGGACCCGGCGGGGCGGCTCAGACTCGCTCCACGCCTTCTGGGCACCGTAGAATTCCTTCGGCAGGGTTGGGTTTGTTTCTTAGAGACTTGGGAGGGCTGAGAGTTTGGTGAACACGAGGGGATCTTCTTGGTGCCCCTCAAGACTGCCCTTCCTGAGCCTTCGCCCCGACAGGAACCAGCTGTGGGGGCCCGAAGGCGATCGCCTGCCCCCCACCTGCCTTTCAGGATGGCAACACTACCAAGCATTCTTCTCATCGACCGTCACCTGCAGCAGTCAGGGATCTGGTGGCCATTCATTCATTCTCCTGGGGGTTGGGTCCATCTCTGGTTCATCTGGAGAGCTCTGAAAGGGACACAGTGTACTTTACAAATGCGTATCCTAATTTTCTTTGGGTTCTGGTTGGAAACGGGGCGTCTCTGGGACCCTTCGATCAGCGATGGAAAGCGGCTTGCCAGAGTGTGTCTCTCGCTTCGTCGAATAGACCGAAGTGTACTTTTGCCCAATTTCTTGCTGCTGCTCCTTACTGGCCCCATGAGTCCCTCTCCCTGCCCCCGGAAAACTCACATGCCTTTGTGGCCTATCAGAGCCTATCAGGGCCTATTGGTGTGGCCCACAGGGCCCCTGTTGTGTTTGTGTCCAGTGGCCAGCTCAGAGTCCTTCCTCGTGGTGACAGAAGGCATTGGTTGGGGCTGACTCACTGGACATAAGTTGGCAGTGCCAGCTCTGTTATTTCACCTTCCAAATCTGGAGCACAGGGTTCCCGTCATCTCTAGAAAGAGGATGATTCAAAAAAAATTTTTTATAACTAAAAATAATTTTAAAAGTAAAAACAAGTAAAAAGAAAGATGAGGATTCCACTGGATTTGTCTCCCAAGAGTGCTTCTCAGGGCCATATATTAAGCAGTTGTCTATAAGTATCTGCAAGTTGTAGAAAACATGTGCTTTCCGATGAAGAATTTGGTGGTCACTTTTCCAGAATTACGTGACTGAGAAGGGACCAGTGCTGCCTTCCACATGATGAAACGGGCGGCCTCTTCTCCCGTTGGGAGCCCTCAGCTCCTCCAGTCACTTGTGAAAGCCTCCTTCCCAAGAGTCCACAGCTTCTTTCACGCCAGCCCGGTTTCCGCCTCACCCAAGTCATTCAGAGCAATGGAGACTACCTGATGAGCTGCTTCTGGAAGTCGCTCTCACATCTCGCCTCAGTCCGCCCTCCTCGCGGCCCCTGTCCAGAAGCAGGTTCTCATCAGGTCACTCCTGGACTGCGGCCTCCCGGGGATCTACATCCGGTGTGCTGCCAAACCCACCGCCCACATCTCTCTGTGTGGTGGATGACGTCCCCATCAGCAGCTCCCCGGGCCTTACAGGAAAGTTGTGTCCCAGCCCGTCCTGCGTGTTAGAAATGCTCTTCCGCTGAGAACAGCAATAGATCCCGAAATACCGACGGCGCAACCAAGAAGGACCTTTATTCCCAACTCACCGAGGAGCGGGGTGTTTGAGAGCCTTCCACCCTGTGGGGCTCACCCTCGGGCACCCTCTCCGCCAGCGTGCCGCGGCTATTCATGACACTGTCAACGCCAGTCCCGCCCAAGCGGGCGACCCCTTCTTTCTTCATAACCCGAAGCTCTGCTGAAACGTGCTATCCCTGATGGTCCCGCTGGTGTTTGCAAGACCGGCGACACGGGTCCCATCATCACAGCATTCACGCGGCACGGTACACCGACAGACAAGTGACGGGCGGTGCAACCTCTCCCCCCAGGAGAAGGAGGTCGTGCTCAGGGAGAAGTGCAGTGATCCAGAGGAAGTCGCTGGATGCAGTGGAGTCCCACAGGGGCCACAGCAGGGGGTGCGGACAGGGCACCCGAGTGAGGATGGCGCGGGACCCAGCAGCGTCCCCTTCTCTTGTACGCACAGGACCACTGGGCGGCACCTCTCGGCAGGGAAACCACACGGGTGAGGCAGGCAAGCAGGGCGCGTGCAGTCTCCAGGCCTTCCTCCTGCTGCCCTGACCGTGGGTGCCCCGTGAGGCTCGGGGGTTCTTACGACCAAGCCCCAGGTGTTGTGGCGCCTCGCTAAGCCACTGCCAATTCACAGAGACCCTCTGAGCAACAGAGGGAGAGGCCGCCCAGCCCACACCGCCGTCACACTCCCCCCTGTGTGTGGGCCCCTCCCTGCCGTCCCTCTGCCAATCCCTCCTTCCCTACCCCTCTGCAGTGCCAATCACGAGGCCCTTCTCCAGGCACTGCTCTCCCCTGACAACACGCCCAGAATCTGTGGAGCAAAATCTCACTGTTCTTAAAAAAAAAAAAAAGAAAGAAAGAAAGCACACTGTTCTTGTCTCCAAAGAGCCTTCTGCCTGCATGTCGTCCAGGACAGCGGTGCTTGTCCTTCCTCTTAGCCGTCCGCTGCACTCTCAACATTCTCGGCACCATAATCCACACGCACCGGTTCTTCCTCAGCCTGCCTTAGCCAAGGGTTCCGCTTTTACGTGCATGTGAGGCAGCTGAAGCTACCACGGCGTGGGTCAGGCTCACCTCAGTCCTCAGAGTGACATCCTCGCCTTTCCACAGGGGTCTTGTGCAATCAAGCCACCCACTGCAAGGTCTTTTAATATAGCCATGGCTGCTGCGTGATCCTTGATTGTGGACCCAAGCGAGACAAAATTCCTTAACAGGTTCCGTCTTTTTTTCTGTTTTCTTCTTAACGTTGAATCGTAATCCATACTGAGGGCCGCAACCCTTGATCTTCACCAGCAAGTGTGTCCTTGTTATCAGCAAGCAAGGCTGTGTCATCTGCAGAGTGCAGGCTGTTCACAAGCCTCCCCCCAGTCCTGACGCTACGTTCTCCTTCATATGGTCCAGCTCCTTGGTTTATTCACTCAGCATAAGGACTGAACAAACACGGCGAGCGGATGCGACCCTGACGCCTACCTTTCCTGGCTGTAAGCCATGCAGTATGCTCGTGTTCCGTTCAGACAGCTGCCTCTGGGTCCCTATCCAAGCCCTTCACGAGCACAGCACGTGTTCTGCAGCGCTCGTTCTTCTCAAGGCCTTCCACAGTTGTTATAGTCCAGGCTGTTGAAGGCCTTCGTATAGCCAGTACACCACAAGCAGACCTCTTTCTGGTATTCTGTGCTTTCAGCCAGGATCCGTCCGGCTTCAGCAGTGATATCTCTTGTCTCATCTCCTCTTCCACCTCTGGCCTGCAGTTCTGGCAGCTCCCAGTCAGTGAACTGCCGCAACTGTCGTGGGATGATCTTCAGCAAAATCCTACCTGCACGTGATCTCAGCGACAGTGTTCTGTAATTTGTGCATCCTGTTAGGTCACCTTTCTTTGGAATGGGTTCAAGCACACACATCCTGTCCAGTGCTTTCCCTAGATGACACAAAGGGTTTGTGTTCAGCTGCTAACTCAAAGGTTGGCGGTTAGAATGCACACGGTGGTATGTGGAGTAAAGGCCGGCGAGTCTCTTCTACAAAAGCTAGAGCCAAGGCATCCCTATGGCACAGCTCTCTGTGCCACGACGGGTCCCCGGAGTCCAAATCCACTGGGTAGCAACACTCAGCCACCACACAGTAAGAAAGAAGGAGAAAAGAGCAGTAATTGGCCACGGGGCCAACTCCGCCCCTCCATCAGCCTTCTCTCCCTGTCGCCTGCTCCCTTTTGCCCGCACAGGAGTCCTCAACCTGTGGTGGAACGGCAGTAAGTCTACCAGTTCTCCCCCTTGTCAGGTCCTTTCATCTCTCTGGACCGTGGCACACACAGTGACCCAGAGTGCCCTTCAAGATCCACAGTCTCTTAGCTCCAAGGACCCTCCTTTATCACGAGTTTTTCCTTGATCCCTGACAGCCCCTAACCCCCGACTCTGCCCATCATGTGTGGAACAGTGAGAGAGCTTCAGGGGCCGAGGAACTGGTCAGCCTTGTGGCTTAATCTGCATCTTGGGCTGGAACGTATCAGCGTGGAAGTCTTCAGGATGCAAGTGGCATTTAAAGGGGCATTCGGTTCTCTTTTGAGTCCCAGACCTTCATGTTGAACTGCTTAGTCAACCTCGTCACTTGGGGGTGTCCCAGATGGCCTCTCAGATATCACTGCGTCTGACGCACACTCCTGATTCTACCTCCTCTGCTATTCTTTCCGCTCCCTGGTTGTCCATGTCAGAAAGCTGGAAGTAATCCTTGGCTTCTCCTGCCTAGTGAGTTCCTGGCTCCCATGTGTACTGCCTACCCAGCCCTGCCAGTTCAACTCCCAAGCATGCCCTCAGTCCACCCCCAATGCCTGCCTCGGGGAGCACCCCATAGCTCCTGCCCGCTCTCACTGCCCTAAGCTGGTTTCTTCTTGGATTTGGGGGTGGAAGCCAGCATGTGCACCATGGCCCTGCCTGGCCTCACCTGTCGTGACCCTGGCTTCCTGCGGGGCTCCCACTCACTCACTGCACTCAGGCCTCACGTCTTCTTTCTGGTGTTGATCTTGCCAAGCCCGTCCCACGTGCGGTTCCCTCCCTAGGGTCTCGTGTCCCCTCTGTCACTCCTACACACGCCATAGTCTGAAATGGCACTTAGTCACCGAGCCACAGAGCTGTAATCCAGATCAGATGTCCCCTTGCCCCTTGCGCCTTCCCCTGCACTGGCCGTTTGTCATCTCACTCTCACATGGTGATGGTGGCCAGGCACCGTCATTCACGTCACTCTGGATTGAAAGCGCCCCCACTGACCACGGAGGGCAGGCCTCCTGGGCCGCCCCATCCCCACTCTCGCTGCTGGGCCGGGGCTCCCTGTCGCAGCCCTGGGGCTAGGTCTGTCCACTATGAATGCCACAGGGCACCACAACATGGGATCGCATGTTGCATGAGGCCAGGGACTGTGGGTTTTATCACGCCACTGAATCCTCAAGACCCCAACCCCAAACCTGTCGATCCTCATTCATACGACCCTCCAGGTGAACTGCCGCCATGAGTTTCTGAGATGATAATTGAATGGGAATGGAAAACCCTGTCTCTCCCACGGAGCGGCCGCCCATCCCCAGAGCTCCCTGAGTGGTACGTGCGGAACGGAGAAAGAATTACTCCTTGCCTCGTTATCCAGGGTGGTGCCACGCTGTGGGGGGGTGGGGGGAGTCTGCTGAAGGCACGCAAGGCACTCCATTCTCCTTTTAACCTCTGCAACGTGCCCCCTCCACCCCCCCGCAGGGTTGTCCATGGCAGTACACTGTACGGGGCTGCATCTCTGTCCGAACAAAGCCCGGCTGCTCCCACGAGAAGGCCATGGTCAGGTGCGAGAGCTGGGTAAGCCGATGCGACTGGCTGGCTTGGCATGCCCTTCGTGTTGGCGGTAGCCTGGCAGGACGCTGGGGACAGAGGGATGGACCCCGAAGCCACAGCCCTGTAAGGTGGAGTCCTCAGTCACCATTCCAGAGGGGGCTGGTCAGGGCTGGGGCTATCCAGGCACCCGGTCCTCACAGCCTTGTTGCCCTGATTCGGACCTCAAACCCCAGATATCTAAGTGCTCACGACCACTCCGGCCTCTGAGTTTTCTGGCATGACCTTGCTCTGGAGAGCACACACCTTGGCAGGCTACGTTTAGGAGCAGCTGGACAAAGTGTGTGAGTCGTGCTTACTGGGTGGGTGGTGGTGTTTCCCTTCCTTCCCTGAGATGATAAAAAGATACTGTTCTGGGCGTGACTGGTGATGATTTGGGGTTCCTGCCCCGTGGCTGCCCTTAAAAAGGTTGTACTTCTCTCCTCGCCCCCCCCACTCCCCGAGAGACAAGGTGGTGGGGAATGGGACCATTGCTGTTCGCTTCTTTGGGAAAGAAGCCTCTGCTTTCGCTGGGCACTGGGGTGGGCACTGGGGTTGTAAAGTGTTTGGCCGCGGTGGAAAAGCAAGCAATGGATGGGGGTGAGGCCCCGTAGGTCAGCTCCTCTCACTGTTTCCAGAGCACGCCCAGAGCGGGGGGAGCTGGCCGGCAGCAGAACCTGTGCTCTGAGGCAGCCAGTCCTGAAAGGATCTATTTATTTATCTTGGCCGCCGATCATGTCTAAATGATGATAAGTTTAAGTCTCCCCTAGCTCACTGGAGTGCATCCCGCTTGAATTGGTTGTGCCCCATAGAACCCTGAAACTCCAATGTGGTTGGAGACGATTGGGGGTGGGGGGCGGGGGTGAGGAATCAAATGTAATAAAAGAAAATACCACATATGAAATGTTCAGGAGTGTGTCGTGGGCTGCCTGAGTTCTTGGGGACACGACAACCTGAGACCCTCTTCACGGGGAGAATGCGGGTTCAATTTGTAGGTGAATGTGCTTC
>PVJH01048145.1:0-10949 GCA_004026705.1 Nesogale talazaci | reverse complement strand
TGTGCTTCATCATGGTTACACTGCATCCTAATTGCTTGATCTCCCCACATAATTTCCATTGTTCTTTGCTTGTCCAGTAGGTGAAGTCCATTATTTCCCTTCCTGCTTCACCTCCCTAAGGTCTTACATTTTCCTTGCTTAGCTACTGCCAGCTTCAGTGGAGGGGTCTGCTCCATGCCTGGGCCGTCACAAGGCAAGCAGGAAATGTGTGGTGAAAGGCAAAACAACTGGAGTGCCAGAAATCACTCCTGGATCACCTGTGAGAAAGAGAGGGGTGGGGGGTGGGGGGAAGAATGTAAGTTATCAGGATAGGAGAATGAGCCCCACCCTGGGCAAGTCTCGCTTCTGGTGCAAAACACAGCGAGGATCGGCATTCAGCACCTCGGACAGATCCAAGGGCATGATGGGGAGAAGGCTGGAAGGGATGAGGGAGGTTCACGCAGGTGGTGGTGGTATTCGCTGTGGGGATGGTTCTTTTCTTTGACATAGACAGGCCTATTCACCGCCTCTCCCTGCCAGGCACTGCTGGGATCTCTCTTATATTTCAAGAGACTTTCGCCAAGCCCACTTCTAACTCCCAGGACCACAGGAAGCAGGTCCGCGCAGGAAGCTTTCCTAGAGCAGGACGAGTGCACCAAGGCGGACTGTGAGCCAAAATGCAGAAGAATGAGGGGCCCTTGGGTGCCAGGGAGAGCTCTGTGTTGGAGGAGGGTAAGTGGATTAAAGAAGACTAGCTGGGAATTAGGCACGGTCAATTGTGGGGACCTGCCTAGTCCTCTCCGTCTGCACCAAAGACTCCTATTTCCGGGCCCAACACTCTGTGGTGCTGTCATGACAGCAATGTCTGGAGTCTCTCACTCTAGCCTAAGGTTCTGTCTGCATCCGTTTGTGGCTGCTGTGGAACAAATCACTCCACAGACTCAGATGCCTAAAACTACCACCATCTTACCTGCTCACCATTGGGCCGTGGTCAATGAGGCAGCTCTGCTGGTCTCCCCGAGAATCCCTCAGTTGCTGGAAGACCATCTGGGGTCTGTTTAGTCTGCAGAACTCCCACTGTGAGGAGGCCTGCCTGGTCTGGTCATTTAGGTCTTGCACATGGTCATCTTGGGGCAGCGAGAAGGGGGAGCCCCGTGGCACCACTACTTGCTCAGCCCCCGTGAGTGCCAAATTGACTGGCATCTCAGGTGGGTCCAGCCAGAGTCCGTGTGGGGAGAGCCAGCATCAGAGTGTGGATACAGACTGGGTGGGATGGATGGAGGCCATCCGTCGAACAATCCACCACAGACCTACATGCTTCTTAGACGCCAGCACCTTAGGAGTCTGTGTCCTACTGCGGGCCTCTGCTGAGTCTGTGGCTCTCAGAAGTAAGTGGTTTGATTCCAAGAGTCGACAAACTAGACGTGGAGAGCTAGGCATCGCTGAAGAGAAGCTTGAGTACCCAAGAAACTGCTAAGGAAGTTCAGACACCCCAGACTGGAGCAGGCGTCCGTCTGCCTCTCCCCACCTCACACTCAGACTTCTGGTCGGGAGGGGGAAGAGGCATGAGTGCTGAGTTGGACATCAGCAAGGCTAGGTTTCAGGCCTTGTCTCATCAAGCATATGAATGCTCTCACACAGCCCACTGAGATCTCAGCTTCTGGCTACCAGGGACCCTCCACGGTGTTGGGACGGAGAGGGGCAGTCCTGAGGGCTAGGCCCACCGGTTTTCTGTCAGGGCCTGGGGTCTTGCTCCCATCCCCTCAAACTGCTCACCACCGTAGAGACCTGAGTTGAAGAACAAGATCCTAAAAGCTATTTGGTCTTGTCCTGGATCCTCGCAACACAGAAATAATGAGAAGCCCCCGCTCCTTCCTCCTTCCCTCTCCCTCTCTCTCCTCTCAAGCAAATCTACGGCGCTGGCGCTGGCGCTGGCTCCCTAGAGCCCAACCCTGCCTGCCTGAGGCTCTGCCCTGTTCCAAGGCTTCCCCTAAGGACCATGGAAAGGAGCGTGCTTGAGCCAAGGCCGTGAACCATAGCGCTTTCCAACTCGAGGAACCGGACGCAGTGCACCGGCTGAACCTCCTGGCCATCACATCTGGGGAGGAAATAGCAGTACCGAGAGGGGCTGGGACCTGCTGACAGTCGCACAGCCAGCAGCTGGCCAAAAGCAGCACTCAGGGGCGTCCCTCCCGGCTTTGTGACCGTGAGATTCCAGCTCTGAACTGTGGCGGACCATGCTCACCGCTGCTGGGGGTGGGGGGCGGGGGGCGGGCAGTGAGGAGCGGAGCCCCAGCTGGGCTGAGCGGGAGTCTGGATTGAGAGACTGCCAGGCGAGCGAGGGCTGAAGGCTTCCAGAGGCTCATCCAGCTCATTTATGTTTATTCCAGCCTCCGCCCCGAAAGGCGCAGCCACAGAGTGGAGGAGGAAAGTATTAAATATCGGAGAGTTATTTAAAAGCCAGTTGCTCGCGCCTCTGAAGCTGAGTGCAGGCCCTGCTGACTCAACGGAGAGAATGAGTCTTGAGTCTATGGATTTTCCTGTGTCTTACAGGGCCGGGGGGCGGGGCGGGGAAGCCGCAAACAGGAACAGTCAGGCCTGTGGCGAACATCCCCCTCCCTGCTGGTGCAGAAGCTACGTCACAGAAGAGAACCTGGGGCCTCCCCCACTGACTACTGATGGACCTACATCTATCTCCACAGGATACCGGCTGCTCCTCCTTCACCTGACCCGAGGCCCCAGAAAGGGAGACCAGAGTTGGCATGAGGATGGGCAGCAGGAGGAGTCCCCTGCCAGGACCCTTTAAGAACCTGCCACCACCACTCCCTACTTGGGGAAACGAAAGGTGGTCTTAGAAGGGATAAGGGAAAGGTCATAGGTTGAGAAAGGGCAGAGGGCTCTAAACTAGGTGAACCAGATTGCCCTGCCCCACCCCCTCCCTCAAAACCAAGGTACCCAGGGCTCACAGCGCCCCCTCCTCGATCCCCCAGTCACCTGAACCATTATTCTGCAGGTCCCTGAAGATAGACACCTCTGAGGAGAGACTAGTGGGGGGTGGGAGTATCTGCTGGTGACTCAAACTTCTCTGGGAACCCTAGCAGGTCTGGAGGGCCTGGATGGGGGTGGGGTCTTGGTGGGGAAGGATCTAAGCTCAGGGAGAGGACTGAGACTTGGCAGAGCAGTGAGGGGCTCTGGGGCGCACGGTGGGGTGGGAAGAACGTCAAGAATTAGGGTCCAGCGTGACTGACACGGGGGCAAAACTCACCTGAATGTGGGGCAGTCACCCTGCTGAGGCACGTGTGCAGGGTGGGAGGTGGGGGACTGCGTCCAAGAGCCTGCTGGCTCCCGGTCCTACGGAAACCCTGAGGGCTGGGCTCCTTGCCCACAGGCTCCCCTGGGGCCTGACCCAGTCACTCTTGGAGGAGCGGGGGCCAAGGGGGAAGGGTTGTGGGGCAGGCAGGAGGAGGACCTGGAAACCTGAGCTCCTGTCAGGCTCTGGTCTCAGTCACCTATGCCACCTTGCAGGAAGCACTCCACCTTCTGGGTGAACGTCTCCTGGGGTGGAGACCCCGGACTCTCACAGAGAAGGGATGGTGGAAGCAGGAGCGTCTAAAATCATGATTGCAGCCAAGAAGTGGTCCCGGGTCCCTTCTCAATGCCACATGCTGAGCTGTGTGCTGACAGCACAGAGTCAGACGGGGCCTGTGGGCAGCCAGGGGGCTCACGGGAGCCCTCTCCACAAAGTGGAGACGTTCGATGGGAGAAGGGAGTCATGCGGGCTTTGGGGAGGTAGATACTCAAGCTGAGCTGGGGGATGATGGTGGGCTCCAGGCCACTGGAGAGACACTGTCAAGAGGACAAAGTCCCCCCCCCCCGCCGTCCCCCCCGGAGGCAAGGAACCAAGCAAGCAAGCTACTTCCACGCGTGCACCAGAGAATAAACACGGCTCAGAATCAAGGGGACACAGGTTTATTGAACATCTGCAGAGCGCACATCCCGCACCCCAGACGGCCAGGGCTGCTCCTGCAAAGGATGGGGAGTCCCGAATGACTCACTGGTGTCGATCTGGGGAAATATCCCCCATAGAGGCAAGTCAATAAGAGATTTGTTTTACTAACAGCCACCACACCTTGGGCCGTGATCCACAGGTCGGCAGTTTGAAACCAGCAGCAGTTCTGCAGGAAAAAGACTGGGCTTTCTGCTTCCATCAGCAGCTGTGGACTCGGAAACCCAGGGATGTAGTGGAGGGGGCTGGGAGAGGGGGCAGTGGCTGGCTCTCTGCAAGTCAGCATGGGTTTGATGGCAGTGAGTTTGGGGCCTGGGGGGTGACCAGGGGGAGGTGGGCACAGTGCACTGTTCTGTTGCACATGGACTCACTACAAGTGCCAGGTTCAACCTCACCGCACCGTGGGACTGCGCTCGTGGAGACCGATCAGGGCACAACGGGGAGCTGAGGAACCGCAGAAAGGGTGGTGCTTTGTGCTTTGTGTTAGCGTGTTTGCAAACCATGAGAGGCCCACAGAACAAGAACGTGGAGACCTGCTCCCTTCATTGAGCGATCTGTCTCCCGTCGGCAGAAAGGCACACAGAGACCCTAAAGTCATCCTTCTCTGACCCAGCTTCCTGGGGCCAGGATGAGATGCCCTCGTGGCACTGGGCCCTCTCAGAAGCAGGCCACCAGCTGGACTGATCCCAGGGCTGGGAGCCTGGGACCAGCCAGTGGCTTCAGGACCAGTTCCTGGCTCCCTGACCTCCATCCCCTCGATGGTGCACGGGGGCCTGGGTGCTGCTCATAGCGACCTTAGAGACAACAGAAGGAAGCACTGCCCAGTCCCGGGCCATCCTCCCCGTTATCATGTGTGTGCCTGCTGTTTCAGCCACGGGATTGATCCATCCCTTTTTCCCATTGGCCATCTCCTGGATCAGGCATGAAGTCCTTCAGATAAACCCCTCAGGCCTAATAATGACAGTAGCAATACCAGGAGGGGGAGAAGAGGGTGGGAGGAGAAAGGAGAACTGATGCCAATGATCTCCCTATAACCCCCTCCTAAGGGGGACCGACAACAGAAAAGTGGGTGAAGGGAGTCATCGGGCAGTATAACACATGAAAAAAAAATTCTAAATTATCAAGGGTTCATGAAGGAGGGAGGGTGGGAGAGGGAGGAAAGGGGGGGGGCGGTGAGGAGCTGATACCAAGGGCTCAGATAGAAAGAAAATGTCTTGAAAACGATGATGATGGCAACAAATGTATAAATGTTGACACAGCAGATGTAGGTAAGCGTGGATTGCAAGAAGAGTTGGTACAAGCCCCCAGTAAAATGATTTCTTTTTTAAAGTATGATGTCCTTCCCCAGGGACTGGATCCACAGGTCCGAAGTACTGAGACCAATGTCTCGCCATCTTTGTTGGCTGCATTTCTCCCAGTAGGTGTGCTTGTTCTCTGAAGGCCGTGATCCCTTCCGCAGAATACCTCAAAGGCAGAATTGCTGCATTTGAGTTATTCTGCTCTGGCCCTCCTTATTCACTGTCCATCTGCCGCGTGCATCTGAGGTGGTGACAACACCCTGGCTTGGATCGGGCACACCTGAGCCCTCAAAGGGACACCTTTGCTTGGTAACACACACGAAAGAGGGCTTTCTCGGTAGATCTGCCCGGTGCGCTTGTCGGCTGTGTTTACATTTGCTGACTGCGGGCCCACGTAAAATGGAAACACAGACAACTTCAGCATTTTTGATCTTTATCCTGATGCTTTTTTATTGGTCCAGTGGTGAGGATCTTTGTTTCGCGACCATGTGATCCACAGGGAAGACTGTAGATTCGTGCTGTTTTTTTTTTTTTTTTCATCGTCGGCAGCATATGCTTCAAGTCCTCTTCACTCCCAGCAAGCAAGATGGTGCTCGCGAGTCTTCCTCCAGTCCAAGTGCCGCGTCTTCCTCAGACGGCCCCGCCTCTCAGATTACTTGTTCACTGTACAGATTGAACAATGGTGTCAGGAGACGACCGCGACGCGCCTCTTGCCTTTATTTTGAACCATGCGGTATTCCCTTGTGCTGTCCAGACATCTGCCTCTTGGTCCCTGTGGAGTCCACGTGAGTGGAGTGCGGTGCTCTGGAATCTCCATTCTCCATAGCTGTTCGTGACCCACACGGTCGGATGTCTTTGCAGAATCAATAAAACACTGGAGTGTGCGACACAGTCTGGGCTTCACTCAAGCGTCTGCTGACTTTAAGCCCTTCCTGGGTCTCTTTTCCCCAGATGAGGGGCCCACTACCCCCCTCAGGGAGACTGCAGCCCCTCCTCAGGGAGACTACCATCCACTCAGGAGCAGCCAGCGTGGGAGTCTGGGGCAGGGTCTCTGGACTTGGGAGCTGTTTTTTTAAGGGCTGGTGGCAGGAGTTCCATGTTGTGGAAGAGAGAAGTAGAGACCTCCCATCCATCCATTTATTCACCTACAAACGCTTACTAGGCGCTAGTGGTCCCTGCACAGCAAACGATAGTGAAACTGGAGACCTCTGAGGAAGGCTTGTAGCTGACACGGATGACGATGACGCCAGCTGAGGTCCCAGACCCAAGGGCATCAAAGCCACCACTTGTCACCTCCACAGACAAAGGGCATGGTGGAGGGCAGGAGGGAGTGAGCGCAGGGTTGGCTAGTGGCTGGACACACAGGCTGATCCCTCTGAAAATGTCCCCAGGAGCCTACATCGGCTCAGAAGGGTGCATGTTCAAGTATTTATGTGCAGAGGAGTCTATGGACACTTATCAGAACACAACAAACCTGTGCTCATATGTGCACATGTATGACTGGACCCATTTGTACTTGCAGGAAGCATGCTGGAGCCTGCCTGGACCCACCACGCACAAGCTCGTGCACGTCTGCCCATGCATATGAGCATGTATGTTTATGTATGTGCAAGTATGTATGTGTGCATGAATCTGTGATTGCCCGTGCGCAGGCACACCTGAATCTGTCGAGCTGGCCTTGTAGGTGCATGTGGAGGCACATGTCCCACTTTGCTGCACAAGTTACTGTCCCTGGTGCCGATAGCCGGGGGGTCTGTAATGAGGAAGGGGGAGGACCCCCGCCCTCCCACAGCCATCATCGGTCGGTCCTTGCCTGAGACCCAGGCCAGCGCAGGGTCTGCCTCTCCTCCTTAAGTGGTATTGATTCTTCGGTTGAGCAGTTAAATATAGCCCTGGGCAAGGAGGCAACTCCACAACCAGCCCGGTTTCAGAGTCTCAGAGGCAGGGAGGGGCCCGGGAGCCTCTGTCCTGGCCTGCTTGCCTGGGATCCGGATGACCGGGGGATCCAGTGTCACCCTCTCCAGAGCTGAATAATTCATGCCAGGACCAGGAGTGCTCCCTTCTCAGGAGTCTGTCTCTTTAAATCAGGTCCGGAGCTGCCTAGGTGGGGGTGGGGGGGTGGGGGGAAGGGTGGTGGGTGGGTGGGGAATATCCGGAATAAAACAAACCTATCAACAGTTCAGCCCCCCACTCCAGTGCTGGCACCTGGAGGCCCCAGCCCACCCCACTCCAGGCCATAAAGTCCACTTTGGTTCCCCCAACCTCTAGAACCCCAAACCTTTGCATGCTATTTAGAAACAGTCGTTTGAAGCAGAAGGGCACGCTGATAGTGTCTAGGGGACCCTGTAGGAGAACCTAGTGCGGGTGCCCAGGTGCTGGGGCAGGGAGGGGTCTGCAAAAGACTGAATCACTGCTCCAACCAGGTTTCTGCGCCCTGGGGTGCTTGGGGGAGGCGTCCAGGCAGGTGGAGGAACCAGAACCGGCAGAGCCTTGAGTTGGGGGCAGGGCTGGAGATTCCCCTCCGTGCCCCATCAGCACAGAGCCGGGCCAGAGCTAGCTGATCTCACCAATCCCACTAGGGTGATGACACACGTGGGCCTAACGCGCTGAGGGTCTCGGAGGCGGGGTCCGGGCCTGGGATCTTTCCACTCACTTGACAGGCACAGAGTAGGGAGTGGGTGAAAAGGATGCGACTTTTCCAGCCCCCATTCACCCCTAGCACAACTTCTTAAAGGGAGAGGGCGGGGGGTCTCACTCCCTGGGGCTGCCCCACCTGCCCGCTTGTGCCAGACAGAGGAGGGAGGCACTCGCTTAAATGCCCGAGAAGGGGCAGGGGGCGGGGAGGTGGGGGGTTTGGTAAAGAAGAGGATGCGGGTCAGAGCTTGGTGGAGCCAAACTTCTCTGCAGCCCCAGAGTCGGAGGGAGGAAGCGCGCAAAAGCCTGAAGCCCAGATTCTCAGGAGCCGCCCACCCCGCCTCCCCGGGCGAGGAGGGCGCGGAGACTCCGCTGGGGGTGGGGGTGGGGGTGGAGGAGGAGGCGGGGGGGGGGCAGGGATGCAGGAGGGAGGGAGGGAGGCAAACCCTGCCCACTCGGCTCCGAGCCCGGAACGGCCGCGGAAGTCAGAGGCCCGGCGCTCAGGGCGAGCAGGGCACTGAGGGCGGGGGATTCCGCTCCCCGCCCGGATCGCTCTCGCTCCAGCCCCCCCACCACCTTGTCCCTCCCCAGCCCCCCCAGGCAGAACACCGAAGGCTCCTCGGACTTTGGAGTCGCGCGGACGGACCGCGGAGACTACCAGCCTCTGCGCTTCCAGGGCTCGTCCCACTCGTACCCGCGCGAGGTTTCCCCACTCACTGGTGAGCGCGGCGGCCCGGACGCTGAATGCGGGAGCGGCGGCGATGGCCCCGCGCGCGGGACAGGCGGGGGTCGGGGCCCCGCTGCTGCGGGGGCTGCTGCTGCTGGCGGCGGCGCTGAGCCCGCCCGCCGCGCCCTGCCCCTTCCAGTGCTACTGTTTCGCCGGCCCCAAGCTGCTCCTCCGCTGCGCGTCGGGCGCCGAGCTCCGGCAGCCGCCGCGGGACGTGCCCCCCGACGCGCGCAACCTCACCATCGTGGGCGCCAACCTGACCGTGCTGCGCGCTGCCGCCTTCGCCGGCGGCGACGAGGAGGGGGCGGGCGTGCGCCTGCCACTGCTGGCCGCGCTGCGCCTCACGCAGAACAACATCGAGGTGGTGGAGGACGGCGCCTTCGACGGGCTGCCCAGCCTGGCGGCGCTCGACCTGAGCCAGAACCCGCTGCGCGCCCTGGGCGGCGCCGCCTTCCGCGGGCTGTCGGCGCTGCGCTCTCTGCAGCTCAACCACGCGCTGCTCCAGCGCGGCCCCGCGCTGCTGGACGCGCTGGACGCCGCGCTGACCCCGCTGGCCGGCCTGCGCTTCCTGGGTCTGGCGGGCAACGCGCTCGGCCACCTGCCGCCCGCCGCGCTGCGCCTGCCGCGCCTCGAGCAGCTGGACGCGCGCTGGAACGCGCTCACCGTCTTGGGCGCCGACGAGCTTCGCGCGCTGGAGCGCGATGGCGACCTGGCGGGGCCTCGCCTGCTGCTGGCCAACAACCCTCTGGGCTGCGGCTGCCCCGCGCGCCCCCTGCTGACCTGGCTGCGCAACGCCACGGAGCGCATCCCCGACGCGCGGCGCCTCCGCTGCGCCGCCCCGAGGCCGCTGCTCAATCGGTCCTTCCTGGACCTGGAGGAGGCGGAGCTGCGGTGCGCGGCCGAGGGCAAAGCCGACGGTCGCGGGGACGACGCGGAACTCGCCGGCCCGGAGCTGGAGGCCTCCTACGTCTTCTTCGGGCTAGTGCTGGCGCTCATCGGCCTCATCTTCCTCATGGTGCTCTACCTGAACCGCCGCGGCATCCAGCGCTGGATGCGCAACCTGCGCGAGGCCTGCAGGGACCAGATGGAGGGCTACCACTACCGCTACGAGCAGGATGCGGACCCGCGGCGCGCTCCTGCCCCGGCAGCCCCCGCCAGCTCCCGAGCCACCTCCCCCGGCTCGGGCCTCTGAACTTCGCCTGGTGGGCATCGGGGACTGCTCGTGCCGGCGATTGCCCTTCTTGGGGCGGTGTGGCCTGCCCTGGCTGGATCTGAAGCGGTGGGTATGAAACGTCGCCACCTGCCCCCCGGGGCGGGAGGGTGGGGGGTTCCAGGACCAGCCTTGGGACCGACCTGAGACTTGAATCATGGTGTTGCCCCACCCAGCGGCTCCAAGCCACACCCCTGTCTCCCTAACTCCTGTGAGTTTCTCCCATCATAGCCTCTGTGGATTCCAGAGGCCTGACCCTTCCATACAGGCTCTGACACATCCCTCCTGGACCACAGAGAGCCCCCTCGCCCTCTTCAGACTCACTCACAGGCTCTGTCCTTCGAACGGGAAGCTCTGAACCGACCTCCACGCTGAGCCCCGGACTGCACCAACTGGAACTGTCTGTCGAGCCCCAACACCCTGGCTGTTCTCCCTGTGGCCGGAGTCTGCGCTACCCCCACCCCCACCCCCACCCAGGGCTCAAGGGTCCTGGGTGGCATCGTGCTCCGTTTGTTTTCAGGCGTGAAAAGGAGTCTGTGGGCATTGTTCCCTTGGCCCAGTTCCAGAGCTCTGAGCCCACCCACCTGCATGGAGACTCACATCCCCGGGTTCCGAGGGGGCCCAGTCTGAAGATGTATTTCATACCTCCTGTCTCCCACTACCCCAGTTCCTGGCTTGGGGCCCAGCTCCCAGAGGAGACAGGCACACCCCATTCTAGCCTTAATGTGGCGCCAAGGCTCACCATTCCCCACCGCGGGCCCCCATCCCTCAACCCTCCATTTGTGTACCCATCTGCATCCGCCTGCCGGAACTTAGGCTCTCCATCCCCCTCACTCTGTTACTTATACTCAGTGACCGCCAACCCTGCCACACACTGGGCCACGACCCAGGAAGAATCCTTCCTCTGGGATGTGCCCATCCCCCTTCTTCTCAGGAAGAACTCCCTAGTTCTTCAGTGTGGGTGCCTAGCACCCCTACCACCTACTGGTGGATCAGGAGAAAGGGGAGAATCCTAGGGGTACAGCAGGAGTGGTCAGGCCTCAAACCTGGGGTGCCTCATCCACCCACGCCTCAGGAGTGAGGTGGCTGCAGGGT
>PVJH01048144.1:0-10955 GCA_004026705.1 Nesogale talazaci | reverse complement strand
TACACTCAACCACTGCGCCACCGGGGCTCAACCACACGGGGCATATTTTGTATTGACGTGTCACTAGGTAGCGTGGAAGAGCTTCCCTGAGAGTTCAGGGCATTGGCCAGGCATGGAAGGGGTTAGGTGTGGTGTGTGGTGCCTGTGCCTGAGCCTCCGTCTTGTTCAACACAGAAGGTCATTCGGGGTATCGGGAGGTGGAAGGGCCTGGATGCTTATCTTGGTCATTACTAGTATGACTTCAGGGAGGGCTACCCTCTCTCCTGGCCCTGGTTTCTTCACCTATAAAATGAAACCTACATCTCAAAGGTCTTTCTCTCATCGTTCAGATGTTTTAAAAAAAGTCTTAACATTGTTGAGTAAGAATGTAGCCATTTGCCTCTTTGATCAGTGATCTGCATGAGTGGAAGGGACCTGGTTTTTTCCTGATTCCCGGCAACCCCCCTTGGAGCGAGTACGTGATGTCCATTTTGCTGGTGACTGGATTCCTGTCTGCCTGTTCAGCATTTCAGGCAGTGGAAGTGTGTGGAAGCCACAGAGTGACATTGGGTCACTGTGTGATTGTGCACATAGTGGCACACATGCCCTCCGTCACCAGGCTGTTCTGCCTCTCGATCTAAGATGAATTGCAACGCCCCCTGTAGTGACTCCAGCTGAGAGGCAAGGCTGAGCAGAGGAGGGCTGTTCGGCAACAGTCGCCCTGCAAGCCTGGGCTGACATCGATTTCTGTAAATCCTTGTGCTCACTGTTACTGCCTACCAAGGCTTCTTTTTAAGTGTCCTCAGAAGTAAGTAAGATACCCACCTGCTTTTTGGGAGCTGTTTGCTAGCAGCAGACCCTCAATGGCATCCTCCGAGAGAGGCTGTACTGTTTGCTCTTTCTCTCTCCCTGTTCCTTTCCTCTGCTTTCACAAAAGAAAGGGAAGCGTAAGTGGGAGCAAAAATTATAAAAGTCTTTAGGATGAGACTCTGTGTGTGTGTACGTGTGTGTACACCACCAGTGGCCAACGCTTCTAGTGCAGATCATCTGACGTTTTAGACTGAAGACTATAGCTACTTCTCACTTACCAGCTGGGACATTTGTGTCTCACTACCCGACATTTCACATTTGTAGCAACAGTGAAAAACATCTATCCAACTGTCTTTTTATTCTAATGCGATATGCCCAGCAGTCATGAAGGCCAGGTGTGAGCTGACAGTAACTCTGGCCCTGATAGTTCAGGGCCTGTGTCACCTTGGTTGGACCATGGATCTCATGGCCCATGGTTGTCTGGCAGCTTCGTAATGTTGACACCTGTCACTCAGGAACTGTGGCTATTCTGGCAATAGTGTAGTGGTGTCGTCATCCTCCATTTTGTGATCTGATGAGGTCCTCCTGCATTTCTCATGAAAAGCTGGACTTTGGGACCTAACGGACAGCAGGTGAGGAGTGGGTGTGACCTCTAACAGCAAAGCTGTATTTTAACAGCTCCCCATGAACAAATGCCTTTGTTTAGGCACACCCTCCCCTCCCCTCCCCCCCATCACGATCTTTCATTTCCCTAGACATGGGGTCCGCTTTGAAAACTGGGGACTTTGTGTTACCATTTATTTTCATATGAATCAGTCCAAGTATGAGCAGTGTGGAAATGGAAACATTCTCAGGCATTATGTTGATGTTTAAAAAAAAAAAAAAAACCTAAACATTCCCTGGACTGGAATGAAGCAGTTAGGCCCATGGCCTCAGTGTTCCTGGTGCGTCACTCCGGGCCCGTTGACTCCACGGACCTGTCTCCCAGTGACCACAGTTCTGGGGAAGGCGTTACCGCCGAGATCTTTTGCCAACCACGACTTGGAACAGTTGCTGGCAGTCCAACTTTGTTTTTCCTCAGAGATGCTCAAGCAGGATGAGAATGTACATTAAACCACAGCAAAGGAAGGCTCCTGATGGTGTCCAGAGAAGCACGAGCCCCCATGGGTGCGTAGAGCTTGCCTTCTTACCCTTTCGTCGCTGGCTGCACCCATACACACACAGTTACATGGCTGTCCTCCAGGAGAGGGCTGCCACGGTCGTTGTGTGATGAATGCTACCTCCTGTCTAATGTGGGATCAGCATGTATGTGACCTGATGAGGACGGTGGGGGCAAGGTGTCATTGGGCACAGCACGGGGGGGCTGTGTCAGGACCCTGAGGTATTCCGGCTGTTCGAGTCCCACATATCAGAGCGATGAATGAAGTGGGTAGTGCTCTCCTGCCCGTGTGTTCATGTGGCACTTAACAAAAGGCTGGGTGACCCAGAAACTTCAACCCCGAGAAGAACAAAAGGACTTGAAAACACAACCAATGGGATGATCTTAGAGACTCTTGAATAACTGCTGGAGTGCTTTTCTCCGCCACCTCGTTGCTTTGGAGCTGTGGAGCCTAATAGCTTCTCAACCTAGAGAGGGCCCCAGAAAAGCCGAGACGGCGTCTCCGAAGAGTGCTTTTGAGTGGTCATTTCTCTCTGCCTCTTATCTCGCTCTCGAATACTCTTGGGAAAAAGAGCTGATGAGTAGTTGCATTGAGACCGAGCATCAAAGGCCATTCACTGGCCGTAGTCGCGGGCTCTCTGGTGCGCCTAGCCTTCGTTTTCTTTCTTTTAAAAAAAGAATTACTACTGTGATGGAAGAATTCACACACTTAGAAAACAAGCTTTAACATATGTAGATTAAAACAGTTAGCGCACTCCCTCCCACTCTTCCCATAGGTACCAGTGTTAGTTACTAGCTGGAGGAAGAGATTCCCGTTCTGTGCATTCGTCTGTACTCCAAAGCAATGCTTCCCAAGGGGGACGCTAGGCATGGGAGTGGGGCTGCAAAATCAGGTACCTCATCTTCATCCTGGAATACGGGCTGTATTGCAAAAGTTTTTAATTGCCAAGGGGCCACTGAGTGATTTTTATTTTTGCTGAAAGAAGGTTGATAAGCTAGGTAAGTTTGGAAGCCTATGCCCTGTACACACATCTGGCTCGACAAATGGATCCATGTACCTTTGGATGTCTGGTTCCTTGACTTGCTGGCCCAGGGTGTCTCCACATGTAGCAATGTGGGCACGTTTTGGTTAGGTGCTTTTGAGTTGGCATCTGGCTTGTGGTCACCTCGTGTAGAATGGGATTGCAGTTTTGTGATCCCCCAGCACTGTCGCTGGGAGTAGATAACCAGGCCTTTCTTTCTAATCTGGAAGCATCCCTAAAACCTGCTCAGCGTCCTGGTAACACACAACCTGCCGCCGACGGGTGCTGACTGTGCTCGAAGTAGTACTGTTTCCAGGGAATTGAACCCGGCTCTCTCCCGGAAGGTGAGAGTTTCACCATTAAACCAGACACCTCTGTCTTCTAGCAGGGCAGATGGTCAATGCATTTTAACAAAACTCAGCCTGGCCGCCGGTTCAAACGGTGTGAATCAGCGTACTTGCGCAGGCACCTGGCAATGCTTGGGAACTTTATCTGAAGTCTCTGGGTTTCACATCTTCTGTAAGCTCAGGCATGACTCACTTTCTGGACATGGCTGCTGTCATAATTCTATATTATCCTTCTTGTATGGTTTCCTTGGTGGCATGACTACACATGGGATGCTAACCAAAATGCCAGCAGTTCGAAACCGCCAGTTGCTCCTAGGGAGAAAGATGAATCTTTCTACTCCTGTAAAGAGTTATAGCCTCAAAGCCCCATGTTCTATCCTGTCTTATAGGGCTGCTATGAATCGGGATTGATTTGATAGCAGTGAATTTTCCCCAACATCCTTTGTCCTTTGTCCTTTGTCCTTTGTCCCTGGTGGCTCCAGTAGGAATCACATGCTGGCCAAGACAAGAAAGAGCAGGAAAAATGAAAAGTTGCCAGTCTTCAGGCAGCTTTCTTCTGGGCTGTCTTTCCCTGCTTCTTCTCTTCAGCCTGGCCCTGCCGTGCTTAGTGTGGGCTAGCCCTGGGGCATTGAGTGACCACTGCCCTCTGGATGCCTCCTGGTCTCTCTGCTTGGTGTAGACTTTACACCTCTCAGCACTTGGTCTGGTCCAGCAGAGGCAGCCCACCTTTTCATCCCCTGTTGGGGGAAGAGGTGACGTCATTTTTAGATGTGCAGTCATTCCCTGGCCTTAGCATCATTAAAAAAAAAAAAGTCATTTTATTGGGACTTGAGGCCAATAATGCTTTACATGAGTAGAAAGTCATGTTTTTCTCTTTTTGACCAACTGGTGGTTTTGAACTGCTGAACTTTCTGATCGCAGCCCAATGCATAACTGCTGCACCAAGGATGCTGTAGGTCCATCTTTTTTTTTTTTAATCATTTTATTGGGAGCTTATATAAATCTTATCACGATCAATACATACATCTATTGTATGCAGACCACATTTGTACATTTGTTGTCATCATCATTCTTGAAACATCTTCTTCCTACTTAGGCCCTTGGTGTCAGCTCCTCATATTTCCCCTCCCTCCCTACGCCCCCCTCCTTCATGAACCCTTAATAATTTACAAAATATCATCATCATACACTATCTAATGTGTCCCTCCACCTACTTCCCTGTTGCCATACCCCAGAGAGGAGGTTATATGTAGATCCCTGCAATTGGTCCCCAACCGTAGCATCATTTTGAGGGTGAAATTCTGCCCATGTTTGGCTTCATTTCTCATTATTGTAGATTCTTTGCCTGAAGTAGGTTCACTAGGCTCCACACCTCAAGCTTTAGACTGCTGGCTTTGTACCTGTGTACTCAGTGGTGGGCTACACCTGTTGTATGGGTGAGGCACCTGCACAGACAATGACCTTGACATAGACCAAGTCAGCTGCCTTGGGCCAGTCCTGACTTATCACAAAGGATGGTCTGTGGCAGATCCCCTCTCACCAATACAATAGCAAGATGTTGTCATAGAGTTTAAAAAGAAGGTCTCCTTCTGCCAGCTGAATGCCCAACCACCTCTCTAAGTCTCGGGGCAGGTGCGAGGAAGTAGACAGGGTTTAGTCTCAGGAACACCATAACTCATCTTTTGCCACTCAGTGCATAAGACACTGCAAGGACTGTCATTTTTGGTGCCTTCCCCGGGAGATGGGAATCCAGAGCACAGACTGTTCTCATTGGCCGCTCCACACTAGTCCTTCACTCCCAAGCACCATTGTTTGTATTCACCTCAGGACTGTTCATGGCTCACTGCTGCCCTTGCAGTCTTGTAGGTCCCTGACCGAGGAGCACAGTTTCTGTGTGCAGTCCACCACCGTCCTGACATGGTCTGACCAGATCCCTTGGTCTTTCTTGCTGGGCTCAACCCCCATCTTTGTGTTTGCTGCCTGGGTGATGTAACTTTCGTGCCACCCACACACACTGTGCCTGGACCTCGTGTGAAGTTTGTTCAGGCACTGTCCCCTGCCTCATCTTCACTCCCAGATACCTTTAGTGCCAATTGGAAGACCCAAAGGCCCAGCCGCCAACTCGATTCCTTGAAGGGCTGATTCTGAGTCACACTATGTCTGATTCTTTGCCACACATCTTTGGCTCTGTTGTGGTTTGCCGGTGTTGAATCGATGCTGACTCCTGGTGACCCCCATGTGAGCAGAGAACTGCCCTGAAGGGTTTTCCTGCCCGTGACCTTTTGGAAATAAGACTGTCAGGCACCTCTGGGTGGGTTCCAACAGCCATCCTTTTGGCCTAGCTGTTGGCACTCAGGAACTCTTGCTGCATGTTACCAAGTCAGGGTCCAACGGTCCAATGCCAATTCCCAGGCTGCAAGCATCCATAGTAGTAGAATGCCTCAACTTTCTCCCTCAGAGTAACTGATAGGCTCAAACCGCCAACCTTTGGGCTGGCGGCCCCCACACTGAGCCAGGGCTCCTTAATCTGGACTCTTGGAGGTAGCGAGTTAAGGTTGGACCTCTGCTTTACTTGACCACGGTAAAGCAGCTACTTGAGGTAAAGTACCAATTTCCCTGGGCTTTTCTGCCAGGTGGAAGCCCTACTCTTCCAGGGAGTCTAAGAACGCTAGCCAGAGGTGCGAGGAGACAGCTGGGCTTGTAAGTACCTCTGGCCTCCAGGTAGGATCCAGAAAGGACTGAGTGGTCATCCCAGAGCTGGGGCTTCTCACTGAGAACTGGGCTCATCCCGGCTGTTAACTTAGGGTTAGGACTTAGGTTTTTTTGTTTTGTTTTGTTTTTTAATTATAAAGATGAAGCTACCTCTTAAACTGTTAGTTGTCATGCCCTGGCTGGTACTGCTCATAAAAATTGAGACTGGAGGCCATACATTTGAAGACTCGGTGCTGCCAATGAACTTCTTTCTAGCAGTAAAAAAAGAAGAAGAAGAATTAAGGAATCTAAATCCATGCCAGATTGATTTTTAAAAGAAATTGGGATCCTCATTTCTCTGAGAACCATCGCTGTAGACCGACTGGCGCTCCCTACAGAGAAGGGCCTGTGGGTGCCTGGGGCTCAGGGGAGGGGCCTAGAAGAAGTCAGTTTGAGCTTGTGTGTGCCCCAGGGCATATCCTATATTGGGGCATGTGTTGGGACATGTGTTGATGCTGAAAATGCTCTTAATTCATTGAGGACTGACCCCTCTACTCAGATTTCCTTGTCCTGTTGTTTTGACTGTAAAATTAGTACTCGGTACAAAATAATTTTCTAGAGCTAGAGTAAAGTGACCAGATTTTAAGCAGGACACGATTGACTAGGGGGAGGGGGTGGAGTTCTTGATTAAAAATTTGGGCTATATGGAGCAGCAGAAATTTCATAGAATGCAAAAATAGTATTGTAATTTATTTTAATTTTAAAACGTCGCAGGATGTTGTTAAATGGTTAAAAAGCAGTATGTCTGGTCACCTTAAGCTAGAGCTGCCACCTCCAACTGGTGTGCCTCGAAATCACCTGGTCCCTTTCCTTGAGTTTCTGGTCAGGAACCCCCACTTAGGATCCCAGGTGTCATAGTGGTTATATGTTGGGCTGCTAACCTTGAGACCAGTAGTTCAAGAAGACATCAGCCCCTCCTCAGCAGAAAGATGAGGCTTTGTTTTCCCATAAAGCATGATCGTCTCAGAACCCCACTGGAGCCGGCTGTCCTCCCCTGTCATAGAGGGTGACCGTGAGTCAGAAATGACTCAATGGCCGTGAGCGTGTTTTTTGGTGTAACCCTCACTTGACTGTGAACCCAAGAGTTGGAAGTTCAAAGGTTGAAGGTTCAGTTGGGGGTCCAGCCACCCCCAAGCCTACCTCCAGCTGCCTTTCCAGGCCTGGTGATCTGCTTCTGCAAAGATCATAAACTAGAATGTCCCTGGGGGTGGTTCTGCTCGGCCACTTGGTAGTTGCTCTGCTCTGAAAAGGACTAGGGGCACCTGATCAGACACAGCCTCGGAATCTGCATTTGCAGCCATTTCCCAGGCGTGGTCTTGCAGTACTGGGGGCCTCTGAGGGGCACTGACCTAGACGAAGGAATCCTCATGCAATGAGTCAAGTCTTGGGCTGCTGACTGAAAATTTGGCTGGTCCAATCCACCAGGATTGTTCCAATCATCTCGAGGAAGGAAGAGAAAACGTTTTACTCCCATGAAGACTTAGAATCTTCCAAAGGACAGTTTTACCCTCCTCTATCGGGTGGCAGTAGGTTTGATTTTCAGTTTGGACCTAAAAGATACATACCAAAAACCTATTTCTATTGAGTGGATTCTGACTCAACAGCAACCCTTTATGGGTTTCTGAGACTGTGTATAGTAATAGATAACCTCTTTTTTTCCCCCTTGAAGCAATGTGCATTTGAGGAGTTCAACTTTCAGTTTGCGTCACCAGGGCTCCTTTAGAAGCTGCAAGACACAAATGCAAATTCACAGCCAGGGAGCTACCCAATAGGACAGGATAGAACTGCCCATGGGTGTCCAACACTGTAACTCCTTGCCAGAGTAGAAAGCCTCGTCTTTCCCCACAAGGAGCAGTGGGTGGTTTTGAACTCTTGCTCATGCAGTTAGCAGAGCAATGTGTAACCACCATGCCACCAGGGCTTCTTTAGGAGGTGCAAGGAAGTGAACATTACCCTCTACCTTACTGCTCAGAGTCACCGGTGACACGTTTCTACCTTACTGCTCAGAATCACTGGTAATATTTTAGGGTGTGATTTCCAGAATAATAAAAAAAAGTTGTGTAGCTATATGTGAATGCATTCTTAAAAACAAAGCTTATACTGTACTACTCATATTATTGTTCCCTTTAGAGACAGACCAGCTGGCAAGACTTTAGTTTTAGATTTGCTGAGAAGTTGGAAAAGATACGAGGTGTCTGCCTCTCGGCGTGTTTTTCTTCCTATTCATGGCTTACTATGTTTGTCACCACAGAGGAATCAACACGATGTGCTACTGCCAAGTGAACATCAGTTAAAAACCTTCATGGTTTTTAACGCAAATGCTTTTGCATCCTCGGCTCCCAAAAACCCCAACTGCAAAGTGACAGAAGTGACAAGACTCCCCCAGTCCTCCGAAGAGGGAGCTACCTGGCTCCATCTGTATCGACTGCATGTGCTTCTCTCAGAGTATTTTACTCTGACTTACACATGTAGCTACATAGACACAGCGCCTGCTCCCCCCAGCCCTTTCATTTATATACATCTTAGAAAAGGTTTTTGATTAGTTATATCTAGCTCCGCCCTGGGAGTTGGACTTTTTTTTGTGGACAGTGCACATTATTTTGTACCCTTTCCCAATTTAAGAATACCTTCTCAGTTTCCAGATCTTCAAATCAAGTAGATTAAAGGTGAGATCTGGTCCTCCTTCCCTTTACCTTCCAGCGCAGCTCACAGGTTCTCTGCCAGCTTTTGTGGCTCTGCCAAGCATATAATACGTGTGTGTGTGCCCTAACTCACTTATCAAAACAATATTATGAAACAAGTGTCATTATTACCCCTGTTAACAGATGAAGAAACTGAGGGTCACAGAAGTCACTGAGCAAAAGCCCTTGGACGATTTCTGCCCGAAGCAGGCTCTTGCTGGCGTTTTTGGTGCTCTGAGCCAGTCAGCATCAGGTGGGCTGTGAATGAGCTTATTTGCTGTGTGTTTAGCTGTATCTGCGCAGTTCCAGGACTAGGCCATGAAAGTGAAGGATGTCCTCTGGGAACTCACAGGCTAGTTGAAGAGAGATATGTACCACGATTATGATAGGAGGGATATATCCTCAAGGTGGTGGGTTGCTGGTGGATTTTTGTCGTCAGGGTACTGGAGTAGTAGTGGTGCAGATGGACATGTAGCACCCAACTTTGTGGTCGACTCAAGTTTGAATTTTGATGTTGCATTTTATTTGGGTGACCTTAGGACACGGAACCTCTCTGAGGCTTTGTAATGAATACCTATAAAAAAGACAACACTTCATATGGTTGTTAAGATGACATAAATGTAAAAAAAAAGTATACATATATTAAGAACTAGCTACTGTTCGGCGTAGTAAATGCATGCATATCTACTGTGGGGGCTATATTTAAGGGGCTTATTCAAAATGAATGTTATCACCTTTGCCTCATCCATTGGTGAGTCCACACTTCGCTTTCAAAAATCCATAGAAAGGACTAGAGACAATTAAGGGAGAGAGCAAGTTTCCCAATCTCCTTGTGGCATTGAATTGGCCTACTCACCTTAGGACTGGAGATTTAGACACACCGCTGGAGAAAGGGGAGGCTGGCTGTCCCTGTAAAGACAGCCTTTGAAGCCCTATAGAGAGCCCCTATGGGTTGGGATCAACTTGCAAACTGTGTTTTTCCCTCCAAATCCCAAAGCTTCTTCCTTCTCAGGGCATTGTCTTCATAGACGGTAATCGGACTTTTTGTTCAACGAAACTTTTTTGTGAACTTTATCCTAAGACATGATGAGCCATTATGAATAATTGTCAGCTTTCACTGAGATTGATGTTGCTAGTGCCCCTCGTTCACAGAGAGGCAGATATACAGATGCGTGTGAAGACACACACGCACGCACGCACGGGGTCAGAGGGCTGGGGCGATTCTCACCACACCACTACATGACAAAAAGAACTGTTTGCTCTCTTCCCTTGGTGGATGAAGAGCGAGCGTTTTGGCAAGGATTCCAGGAAAATGAAGAGAAAGCTGGGATGGTGAACATAGGGTAGTTTTGGTTGACGGGGAGGCAAAGTACTGAGTAAAGAATGAAGGTTCCTCTTTTGTTGCCTCCTGACTTGGAGAGAAGTTTCTAAATGTGTCCTACGGGGATGGTGGTGAAAACTTGTTTCATGTCATCCCCTCTGGCGCCCCGCCCTCACCCTCGCCCCCCCATGGAAGGTCAGTTCAGCCTCACACAAAGATAGAAAGGACACTGGACTTGGAGAGTGTGTGAAAACCCTCCTCACCCCCGAGAGTGGGCTTCTCATTTGTGAAGGGCAGTTAGGTTTCTGTTATATCCTTATTTCTTTCCTTGCCTTTAGGGAATTGCTTCCCCCCAAAAGCTAGCTATTCAGGAAACTTGGTCATAGGTTCTTCTTCCATTCACTTGTAATCTGGCCATTTGCAGCTGCTGCCCTGCCCTTCAGAGGGTGCTCAGGACCGGAGGGCTGCACCACATAGGGTCTTTCTCCAGAAGACTCCAGGGAGGACAGGGGCAAGTGCAGTTCTTTGAGTTTTTCTTCTTTTAAAATTAATCTCGTTATGAACTGCATAGGGACTAACCAGAAGGGATTTACTCCCCTCCATATACCTTATCATTGCAGCCCTCTCCTCCCCCCCCCCCCCCATAGCACTCAGACAAATGGTCAAAATATAGCAGACATTTGTTTGACTAAAGTTGTTCATTTATGGACAGTTGGCCCTTTTTAGGCCCGTGAATCACTCTCAGACATCACTTTTCTTTCCCTATGTCTGTAATTCTTTGGTATGTTTATTGATAGAAGGGCCTTAGAAGTCTTCATGTAAATAAAGACCTCAGTCTCTCCTCACAGTTTTACTTTCCTCTCACCCTTAAAAATACAACAAAGA
>PVJH01048143.1:0-10940 GCA_004026705.1 Nesogale talazaci | reverse complement strand
GTTGTCTTAAGGAGCTCACGCGATTCTGAGATGAGCCAAGCCCAGCTCTCTCTCTGGTCCCGCGTTCTCAGCGGAGGTCAGCTTGTGGGTCCCCAGGTGCGCATCCATCCTCCGCCCTGCCCGTGACACAGATGAGAACACCGGAGGCGCCCGGCGCGTTCACTTCCTGTGGCTGCCTTAGCAGATGACCACAAATGACGCAGCTCACGACAGCAGGCATCTGCTCTCTGAACTCCGGGGATCAGAGGTCTGCAAGCAAGGTCGGGGGGTGGCGGGGGGAGGGGGCGGTGCTCCCTCTGTGGTCCCAAGGCCCTTCCTTGCCTCTCCCATCCAGAGGAGGGGCTGTCCGGTCTCTCCCTCTGCTCCTCCAGAGCATCCTTGTCATGCTTCTTAGGTCTACTGCTTAGGAAGGCTTCATGCCCGCCCCGCTGCAGCCCTGGCTGCTTTGGGTTAGACCATAGACTCCCCAACTGGCGCGGTGCACTCCCCTTCCTCCCCGCTCCTGGCCGGGAAAACCAGGATAAAGTGTAGGTGTCTGCTTTTGTGCCCGCCCCCTCAATGCAAATGGACCCAGCACCCCTCGCAATATACTGCCTCCCCTTTGGGAAAACCCTGAGTCACTTAGCTCTGTTCCTAACTTCCAGCAGCCCGGGCGGCCTGGTAGCTGCACGTTGGCCTACCAACAGCACGGTCAGCAGTTTGAGAACACCAGCCACTCCGCGGGAGGGAGGGAGACAGACTGTTGAGGCTCTCTACTCCCTTAAAGAGTCACAGGCCTGCAGCTCTGTAGCCCTGGCCCCCTGGGTCGCTCCGAGTCACAGTGACTCATGGGGAGGCTTTGTTTCGTTCTGTGACCTGGCGAGGTCCCTATATAGTGCAAACAGATACTGCTCAATTAGCCCAATGGCAGCGCTGCCGCAGCAAGGCCTGGCAGTCCGCTGCTCCTCAGGGCTTCAGCCGGACGATGCCGGATGGCGGTGTCCTAGTCGGTGCCACGCGGGGTCGGCCAAGAGTCAGCACCTACATGACAGCCACAGAGTGCCAATCCAGTATAGGGGCTCATCTTAAGTTGACCGCATGCAAAGACCCTCTCTCACAAGGAGGTCTCGCTCACCGCTCCAGGAGTACAGCCGTGGACGTGTCTTGGGGCGGGGGGTGGGGGGCAGGAGTTTCAGTGCTGCAGTGGGGCCATCCCATACCACACCGCGGGCAGCTGGGGTGTGGACCCAGGGTGCCCCAGGCCTGCCCACTGCCCATCCCCGGGCCCCCATGGAAGATTCCTGGAGCTCTGCACAACCCTCAGCTTCTGGGACTCTCTTCAGCTCTGCAAAAGGAGAAGTCTTGTGGTGGTAAGGCTGGGGCGCGGTGGATGCCTGGCGGGGCTGCAGTATCCCTCCGCAGCCCTCGCCAGAAACAGGAAGGGGCACACGGAGCCAGCCGGGGTCAGCTGATGACAGTGGGGCCGTCCCCTGCACCCCGTTAGGCTGAGGACAGCTCACTGCCCATGGGGTGGGGGGTGGGCGGTGCCCTCTGTCTCGGTTACTTACGTCTGTTCTAACAGAAGGACCGTGTGTGTGTGTGTGTGTGTGTGTGTGTGTGTGTAGAGGGGGTTATTTAAAAGACAGAAGTGTATTTTCTCACAGTGCGGAGTCTGAATGTGAGGCCTTGTTTTCCAGGAAGACTTTTCGTCCCTGTCAGCTGGGGGCTGGGGGGCAGGGCCCCTGATTGTTTGAACTTCTATTCCTTGGGTGGGGGTTGCCACAGGGCATCCCGCTTCCCCCCATCATCCTTACTCCAGTGCCCCCTGCCTCTGCTCTTTCACGGCTCCAGAGCCTTGGCTTAAGGCACCCCCAGTTCCATGATGGCCTCATTAACAAAGAAAGTCCTATTTCCAGATGGGCTGGGGGGCGGGGGGGCCGCAGGTCTGCTGCTGCTGCTGAAGTTGCTGGGGCCATTGTGTAGGTACAGGCTCGATGGCTGCACGGGGTTTTCCAAGCTGTAACCCCTGGGAAGGAGACTGCCAGACCTGTCTTCCGCTGCACATCTGGGCAGGCTTACACCCCAACCTTTCCATCAACAATGCTGTGGGTGTGGTGCTGTCGACAAGCGCTATCCAGGTCGGAGCCAGGACTGTCACGTCCTTGTTCTAGGGGGCAGCTGCTGAGTTTGAACAGCCAAGCACCTTAGCTGCTGTGGCCCCAGGGTCCCCAGCCTCACGAGCTGGGGTTAGGAGGCCACACGCCCGGAGAGCTCCGTTCAGTCCATCACGGCCTGGGGAGCACCTTCCTCAGCCCCGCTGCGACCCAGAAACCTTGCTCTCAGGGCTGTTGTTAGCTAAGGAGCCCTGCTGGCCTCGTGGTGCCACGCCGGGCCGCTGACGGCAAGTGGGAGTTCTCACTCCCCAGAGGCCCCAGATTTTCTACTCCTCTAAAGAGTGAACAGATTTTCTACTCCTCTAAAGAGTGACCGTCCTGGAAACCGCTAGGGCAGCGCTGCCCTGCCCTCGGAATCAACTCCATGGCCATGAGTTTGGTTTCCCTGTTTAGACGGAGCCCCCTAGCAGCGCAAGCAGTTAAGCGTGGCACCACCAACAGGGAGCTCGGCGCTCTAACGTCCCCCAGGGGCACCCGTGGAGCACAGTCCTGCGCTGCACCCCCCCCCCACCTCCTGTGGTCACTGGGTGTCAGGGTCGATGCCCGAGCCAAAGGTCTGCTTATTTGGCTCCCAAACTGCCTGGGATGCAGACCCAGGTTTCCCAGACCATAGTGGGGCCCAGCACTAACCCAGAAACCACTATCGACCAAGGGGCCTTGATATACCACATGGCACCCCTCGGCACCCACTCCTCCCGTGGCCCCTCCCAAGCTGACTCAGGAAGGGGTGGGGAGGGCCTTTCCAAGCCAAGCCCCCAGCCCCTGGGTACTACGCATGTTCCCATTCGGAGTTCCACTCTGAAAGCAGAAATGAAACATGGGTCCCTCTCATCGGGCTGTTTCCCTAGTGGGAGGGCGGCTGGGGGCCACCGTGCCACGTCGCCAAGGTCCACCAGTGTAAGCGGTGCAAGACCAACAGAGTCCAGGAGCCGAGCCAGGGTCCCCGAGCAACCCTTTCCAGGCCAAGGCCTGCCCGAGCTCCTGCCTCCCTCAGCCCCATGCATCCATCCTCCCGTGAGGAAGTACCAGAACGGGTGGGCGAGCTCGAAGAACAGCGGTTTGTTTTCTCCTCAGCCCGTAGGCTGGGACTTTCACGGAGCCCCTCGGGCTTCCGGATGCTTCCTGAGGCTCCTGGGGGAACCGTCCAGGTCTCTCTCCTAGCTTCTGGCGGCTTCCGGTGAGCTGTGGGTTGTAAATGAGCCCTCCCGTGGCCATGGTGCTTCTTTGACTCAGGTCTTTTGTCTCTCGGCACCTCTCAGATGGATTAAGGCCCATCCACCCCACGATGAATCTAAAGTTGACTATTCAGATGTACCCACTGCAGCAAGGAAGAAAGGCCTGGCTAGCCAAGCCCCAGGGAGCAGTCCTGCCCCAGGACACTCGAGGTCACCGTGAATCGGAGTCTGCTCAGGCAGGGGGCTGGTTCTTTTTGTGTCTTCTCCAGCGTGACCTCTTGTAAGCTTAACCGGTCACGTCTTTAAAGACCTGCTTCCCAAAGAAGGTCATTCTCGTGGGGGTCAGAACCCGGGCTTCCCTGTCCCTTTGAGAGGCAGGCCCTGAATTCAGCCAGAGCACCCTTCCTTCCTCTGCCTCCAGGCTGGTGGGTCTATTCCCACTCCCTCAGTCAGCACAGGGCCAGCCCTAAGTGCGCAGGCCAGCCTGAGCTGTGGTCCCCACCTGGACTGGACCCTCGGCAACACCTGCCCAGGCCACGTCAACCCCTCTTGAGTCTGAGGGCTGGGACATCCACAGATGGCCCACTCCCACCTGACCTACAGGGAGCCAAGGTACCCAAGTGAAGAAGGTCCCTGAAGCACGTCCGTGGGGGTCTTTGAACAGTTTAACTGAAAGGGGGTTCATTCAACATTGCAATGCACCCACAGAAACTGCACAATCATCACCAGTTAACTTTAGACTATCTTAACACCCTGCAGAGTCAGGCTTACGCCATTGTTCCTCAACCCCTCCCAGCCCCAGACAGCTCCTCATGACTTTATGTAAGTCTCCGTCATTGGTTCAGTGTCTGCCCCCACTCCACCCCCTGAGCTGCTAGTAAGTACTCTCCAGCTCCCGGCCACCTGGTATGTGTCAGCGCTGAACAGTGTCCCCGGGGCTGATGGTTCAGAAGGTGATTGCCAGGCCTTTCTTCCAAGGCACCCCTAGTGGACTTGAAACCACCCGCCCACCCCCGCTGTCTCCCAGACAGCATCACAGGATGCCTTGGAGGTGAACAGTCCACGCGTGCCTCCTCGGGGTGCCCACTCCTCTGCCGCTGGCACCCCCTTCCACAGCTAGCAACACGGGCTGGTCAACCTTGCTTCCGGCCCCCCAGGACTGTCTGCCTCTGTGATGACATGATTCCAGGCTCACCAAAAGGAAGCCTCACCTCCCAGCCCCGCCTCTCGGCCGGCACTATTAACTAGACGGCCTTCTCGAGGCCCCTTGAGTGTCCATGGGCCGCTTCTCAAAAGGAGGTTGGCCAGGTTGTGCTTCCTAATAAGTCCGGGACTAGGAGTTCGCTGAAGCCTCCGCCACATAGGTGACCCCGGCTGGTGTGTGAAAGGCCGGCGGCCTCCCTTCTAGCAAGCTGTGCGTTGTACAAGACCGTTGGTCAGGGCCCACCGCCCGCTTCTTAGGGGAGAGACGAGCCTTCTGCCCCCGTCAGGTCTCGCAGCCCCAGAAACCCAAAGAGGGATCCCTGCCCCGTCCTGCCCTGGTCTGGTCGCCCTGAGCTGACCTGGACTCCGCAGTTTGGGTTTTACTTCTGGCGTGACAGCAACCCAACACACTGACCAGACCAGACCCGGCTCCCCGTGCTCGAGTGGATGCCAACTCACGGCGCCCCTGTGAGACAGGGTGGGACTGCCCACTCTCTGCCAGAGTAGGAAGCCGCGTGTGGCTTCGAACGGCAGAGCTTGTGGCTGGCAGCCTAGTGTGTAACCACTGCGGTACCAGGAGTCCCCGCAGCCCAATAGACCCAGGTATGCTCACAAGCACACGCTCACCAAACAGGACCTGGCCCCGTGGCTCAGGACTCCTCTTTAGACCCACAGGCAGCCGTCAGGAAATAGGCTGTTTTCATTTCGTTTCCTAAACCTGCTTCATGATGTTGACATTGCACATAGACACAGTCCAGCATGTGCCAGCTGTCCGTTTCCACGTGTGGTGTCACTGCATGGACTGCATTCTTTGAGTCTTGCAACCGTTTCCACCCTGCGCTGGCTCTCCCCACACACGCACACGCGCGCTCGCACGCACACACACACACTCTCACACACACTCTCCCCACCCCTAAAGTTCTCATGTAGTCTTTTGCGTTGCCTATGGTCCATCAACGGACTCTCATGCAGAGAGTGCTTCAAAAAAGATCAAGGTTCCCAAGCCAGGCATTCCTTACCAGCCAAGCATCTCTGCCGTTCAGATTTTAAAAAGACTCCAGGGGATATTTCTGGTTTAAGGTTTAAAGCGTCCTCAGGGCAAGCATATCAGAGATAGGAAGTGGGTTGCAACCAACACAGATCCGGCTGAGTGACTGCCCCTCTGCTCTGTCTTGCACTGTCATGGGGTGGACCTGCCCAGGCTTGGGCACCCAGGCCACCTGCATCCTGCCCTCCAGCACAGGGTCAGTCAGGGGCACTGCAGTGTAAGGAGCCAGTCAGCGGGTCCCCACTGGCCCTGGGACCCATCGCTCAAGACCTGTATTCGCAGAGCTCACCTCAAAGTTCTCCCTGGGGGCAGCAGGGATGGGGGGCATAAAGGGGCAGACAGCAATGTGCCCAGGATGGGCAGCAACAAGGTGAACAAGGGACACCAGAATTGCCCATCCCCAACACCACGCAACAAGCCAGCCGGGGCCACTACCTGCAGAGAAGCAGCCCTCGGGGGCAATAGCCACGAGACCAAAAAGTCGGGCCAGACCAGGGCCAAGGGGAATCCAAGGACAGAAGGGGAGGTAGAGGAGGCCAAAGAGTGAACGTGGGGTCCACTGGGCATCAGGGAGAGGATAGGCACTTGGAAGCAAGGAAGCCAGCCAGGGAGCTGGGATTCATCCTGTTGGGACGGCCCAATGCCTCTTTCCCCCCGGTCCTCCCTGGAAACCCCGCAGCCACCTCCCAGGCTCTGACATCAGCATGCAACTGAGCCCTGGGATGACTTCAGGCTATTTCAGGCCCCAGGGAGGTTATATTTGGGGGGCCAGTGAGCTAAGGGCAGAGCAAAATTATGGGGTATATTTTAAGCTCCCAAAAGCCAGCACTAGGCTTTGGAGAAAGTTGATTAAAAGCTGGAGGCCGCTCTGGTCACCATTTCCAAATGCTCGGGTTGGCCGGGGGAGAGTTAGGGGAGGGTGTTCCTTCATTTGCTTGGTGTTTCCGCCCCTGGGAAGCCCCCTGGGTAGGGCCCAAGTTGAATGTGCTCAGCTGCTGCCCCAAAAGGTGGGGGTCGGAGCCCATCCAGAGACACCTCACCCAGGGTGCCCAGTTCAGCTGTGCACACCCAGGGCGCCGTGAGCAGATTTGACTGGAGAGCAAGCAACACCGGTGTCCACTGTGATTGGAAACAGGGAGGACACTCCTAAAGTCAGAACGTCATGTTGGCCCAGGTGGCAGGCATCAGGTAGGTCGCAGCCGATCCCAGGCCCTCACCTCTTGGTCACCGCAGTGGCAGGCTTCCCTCCCCACGCACCACCGTCCCCACTTCCCCATTTGGGTCGGCGCACCGCGGCCAGTGCTCTTGGGTACTTTCCTCCAGTTCTGCATGCTCACTGTCACCATATCCTGTCTCTTCTTTTGAAAGGTTTCCCACAGCCGCCCTGCCCCTGCATGCAGGGACCCGGGGTGGGGGGTGGAGCACAGACTTCCACATTGGAACAGGGCACTGCCCACCCGCTGCCGCTGCCAGGGCTGCTTCCCCATCTGCTCAAGAGGCAGGCACGCGAGCCCTCGCCTCTCAGGGCTGCAGGGCGCCATCCAGTGAGGTGCACCCCCTCGTGCAATCTTCACGACCCCCAGTGATACAGAATGGAGCTCCTCCAGGGTGTTTGCGTGACCGGTGTGTCCCCATGAAGACTGCAGCCTAATTTGGGAAGTGTCAATAGCAACCTATGTGCAAGTATAATAACAAAATGATGGGTTGTTAGAAGATATGTAAGAGCCCACCCCCACCGCACCCCCGCCAAATAAAATTACTTAAAAAAGTCCGGCTGAGCCCTAGTGGCATAGTGGTGGTGCGCGGGACTGGAGCCCACAGGGCTGACGGTTCAAATCCAACAGCAGCTCTCCAGGAGCAAGGCTGGGCCTCCTGCTCCCACCAGGGCAGTGATGCCAAAAAAAAAAAATCCTTGCAGCCTAAGACACCCTAGGGTGTTTACTGTCAGGTGGCGACAATGTGGGTCAGAATAGACCACAACAGTAACAATAACCTGTCTGTCCATCCAGAAGCGGATGCCAGGCCTTTCTTCTGCAGCACAGTGCCCACTGGGTGGGTTCAAACCGACACCCGTTAGGTTATTAGTTGCACATACACCGTTTGTGCAAGGAGCTAGGTTATTAGTTGCACATACACCGTTTGTGCAAGGAGCTGGCTCTCCACCACGATTGCCCCTCACACGCCTGCTCAGGCACCAGCCCTGGGGCTGCTCCTGTGGTCTGGGGTCCTCATGGCACCAGGTGGGACAGGACAGCGAAGCAGCCAGAGTGGTGTTAGGACCTGCCTAGAGTAGGCATGTGTGTGCAAAGGGGCAGACTGTAGGTGAGGCTCTGGGGCTAACTTCTCAGTTAAGAAGAAACAAAATCACTAAGAGGCTAGAGGAGGGGCTGGGGTGCCCCCTGAAATCCAGAATTGTGCCGGACGGAGGGGAGCGTTCGCAGCACACATTTTCCCCGTTGGGCAGAGCACTGAGCTACTCAGTGGGTTAGTGCACCCAGTGGCATCACCTAGGAAGCTTCTTTCTGGTCACAGTGAATTTTTTCGTAGAAGCCATTTCGCTCAAACCTCGTTTTTGTGATGGCCAATATAAGAGAACAGCATGCTGCTGTGAAGTTCTCTTTGATACTCGGGGGAAATGCCGCGTTGTGATGTTGAGCAGAGTTTACAAGGACAGCGCTACGGAAAAACTTGGTGTAGGCGTGATTTTCTCCTGTCAAAAGGGTGAGATGTCTATTGATAACAAACCTTGTTCTCGATGTCCATCAGCTTCCCGAGAGACATGATATTCTCATTCCACCAGGACAGACTGTTACTCAAGCTTTCTGTTTAGAGGTTCTGAAAAAATTGTCTAACCGTGTCTAATGCAAAAGGCCTGATCTGTGGCAGACAGGGGTCTGGTTTTGCCAACACAACAGTGCACCTGCTCATGCAGCCGTCTCAATGAACCAGTTTTTTGGCAGAAAACTTCGCCTCTACTGCCCCCCCCGCCCCCGTGCCTGGCTCACCTGACCTCATTATTCCATGCAACTTCTTTTTGTTTCTGTGAGTGAACAGGGGCACGAAAGGACAGCAATTTGATGACGTAGAAGTGAGAGATGCTGTTAGCTATCCAAACAGATGAGTTTGAAAAAGGTTTCCAAGAATGGAGTCACAGATTTGACAAATGTGTTGGCATATGTACTCGTGTATAAGTCGAGTTCCTCAGCACATTTTTATGCCATTTTTGTGGTAAAATTAAGTGCCTTGACTGATATTTGGATCAGCTTATACTCAAGTATATATGGTATGTGTAATGGAGAGCATTTTGGAGGTGATAAAGTTGTTTTGTAAAATGTAAACACATAGGTGGGCTGAACCCCAGTGGCGTAGTGGTTGTGCGTGGGACTGCAACCCACTGGGATAGAGGTTCAGTTCCAACAGCGGCTCTACAGGAGCAAAGACTGGGCCTCCTACTCCCACCACCAGAGGGCAGTGATGCCCTAAAAACAAAAACAACAAAATGTAAACCGATAAGTGAAATTCTGGTTTTATTTTTGACACCTACTTGTATACAAAAGAGCTTCAAGAAATTCTTGAGAAATTTCCCTATTCGTTCCATTTTTTCCCAGTAACTTTTTGAAGCCCCCTTGGACCTGACCTTGGCCATCCAGGCGATCTGAGTCCTGACAACCTCGTGCAACAGAGTAAGGCCAGGTCCTTCTCCCCAGTATGAACTGCCAATCTTCCCCTCAGTGACCGAGCACTTGGTCATTGAGCCATTAGACTCGGTGTGTAGAAGAGAAGTCCGTTTCTTTTCAGCATGGGCTCTGTGTCTTAAGCTGAGTTCTCCAGAGAAGCACAATCAAAGCCAGTGACATGTTATCCCTGAAGAAACACAAAGAATGCCCACGGCTACCCTGTCACTTGCAGCTCAGTCGATGCCAGCAGTGCAGCACTGAGTGCTCCCTACGGTCTCCAAGACGGTGAACCTTCCCGGGAGCAGGCAGCCTCGTCTTTCCCCTGCAGAGCAGCTGATGGGGGTGAACCACCGACTTTTGGGTAGCATCCCCGTGCTTAACTCCCTTCCCCCACCAGGGCCCCCCTATGTCTCCCAGGGAAACGGTTCACACGGTTGGTGAGGCTGATCCTCAGGTCAGCTGGCAGGCCATCGGTTCACAGGCTGCAGAAGCTGACAGCAGGCATCCCAGCAGTCTGCTGGCTCAAGTCTGCAGAACCAGCGGTCAGGGGATGTGCCAGGAGCAGGATCCAGACCAGGCAGAAACCCAGAGAGTCTGTCAGTGATGGACCGTACACGCCGGATGTAGTCACACCCTAAGGAGACTTTCTTTCAGCTGGCTGACAGCTTAGAGCAGATCTCCTCACGGAGGTGTCTGTATTATGTCACATCTCCTCATGGGCGGCGACTGCAGCCTCACTGCCAGGCTCCTGAGATTCATGGCGCAGCCCCGTGGACATACAGCCTTAACCATCACATCCTCCCCAAGGAGTGTTTCCTTACCTGCGTAGCTGTCTAGCTTTGCCACATAGAAAAGAAAAACAGAAGTTCTTACTCTTGTTATCAGTATTAGATACCAGGCAGCTTGAGAATCGTGTAGGGAAGTAAGTGACATCACAGAATGGGACCATTCATAATGAACTGACCACTTAGAGAACGAGTTCCCACACATACTCCCCTTCCCGCTCAGCCTGAGGGCGTCTCTCTCTCCTGGATTCATCTTACCACACCGGTACAATAAAGTCGGGTCAGACTTAAAATCTTCAAAAGCATAGGGCTTCAGGAAGTCAACCAGAGCGACTGCTAGGAGAATGCTCCACTCCCCAGTCCTGAGAGCTGGAAGTGAACCTGGTGCCGGTCAGGAGGTTAGCATGTGGGAAGAGGAAGGATGGTGGAGCCTGAGGTTCAAAACGGGATGCATCTATCACGCCACAAGCTGTAACCAGGCCTAATTCACCAATTTACAAAGGATCTTGCACTTGACTCACAAGGCCTAGTTAAGGCCCCACTTTAGATTCAAGATTCACCGCGTGGTTCAGACAACTGAAAGTAAACAGGATACCAGGTGTGCCAGTTGACAGGAATAGGAGAGAACAGGGCTACCGTTCTGACATCAGAGAAGGCATGATGTCAGCTGCCAAGCGTCACTCCATGCAACAAAAGAGGAACTTTGGAATGCGAGAGCCTCAACTTACAGTGCAAGGACAGCTATGCACCAAACAACACAGCCACTGACCGAAGAGCAGAGACTATAGCATATAGGAGAAGGAACAGGTAACGACACACAGTCTAAGAGGCTAGTCAAGTGGATGGAAAATAGGGAAGGACTGAAGATACCTAAGCCACATGCTCAGGGGAAACCTGTA
>PVJH01048142.1:0-10952 GCA_004026705.1 Nesogale talazaci | reverse complement strand
GCTGCCACCCCCAGGACACAGTGAACTCCAAAGGCCAGGGTTTTCTGGAGCTTTCTTCGGTTAGGGGCACACAGTAGGCCCTGAGGAAATGTTGATGGGGAAAGGAAGGCTGGAAGCAGGGAGTGGATGGGGGAGGACGAGAACAAGAGAGCAGCAGGTGGAACAGGGAACCCAGGACCAGGGTCTGGGCACGGCAGGCCGGACCAAGCGCCAGCCAACAGGGCCTGCTAACCCAGGTATGGCTCCTGTCATTCTCCGCCCACCCCACCCCCAGCATCCGGCAGCTGCGGGAGCGCGTGACCAACCTGCGCGGGAAACACAAGCAGATCTACAACCTGGCCGCAAAGGAAGTGGACCCAAAGATGAACTGGGTGGCCGTGGTGGACGAGAAGCTGGTACGGCGGGCAGGGATCTGGGGCACGGGTGGGAGCGGCTGTGTGCACCCACTTGGTGGGCACACGGGCCTGCCTGGAGGCTCACTCCTTACTGCTCCCTGCCCCCCACCGGGGCTGGGGGTTTGGGGGGCAGTGGCCAGGAGCTGTCCCTCCGTGTTCTCGTGGAAAAGGGCTGGCCAGTTCTCAGCTGCCCACCCCTGAGCCTCAGTGTGCCCATCTGAGGAACGGACACCAGACCGGCGTCCCTCCAAGAAGGCTCTCCGGCTCCTCCGAGCGCCAGGCCCCCCCCTTCCCAGCCCCCCTGCTGTGTCGCCTTTCCCCAGGACAAGCTGAGCAGCCAGAGCTTCGAGACGGAGCTGCCACTGGTGGACCAGCAGGTGGAGCAGCACAACATCTTCCACAACGAGGTCAAAGCCATCGGTCCCCACCTCGCCAAAGATGGGGACAAGGTGAGGTGTGGGGCGAGGCTGAGAGTGGGGCGGAGACGGGGCTCAGGCCAGGGCCCTGCAGCTAACCCATGTGTCCGTCCTCTGCCCCACCCCCACCCCCGCCTCTGTCCTCAGGAACACAGCAGCGAGTTGCAGGCCAAGTACCAGAAACTGCTGGTGAGGATTCCCCGAAGGGAGGGTCTCGTCTGGAAGGGGGAGGGACGTGGGGTGGGGGTGGAGGGCACTCCGAGGCAGCTCAAGGCCACAGGCACCAGAATGCATGACCTCCGAGTCCATGGCCACTCAGTGCGGCCCCTGTGGTTCCCGAGCCCGTCACTCTTCATGGGAGTGGAAAACCTGTCTTTCTGCCATGGGGCGGCTGGGTGGTTTCACACTGGAGACCATGAGGACCTGCAGGCACCAGATGCACAGCATCTATTAGAAAACCTTTCTACTGGCTGGGCCCCTGTGGCGCAGTGGTCGTGCGCGGGATTGCGGCCCACTGGGATGGAGGTTCAATTCCAGCTCTAAAGGAGCAAAGGCTGGGCCGCCTACTTCCACCACCAGAGACCAGTGATACCTGAAAAAACTAAAAGAAAATTTTTCTACTGTGATTGGGATATAAGCTCAGGGAATCACTTGGCTTTCCACTCAACTATGGTGACGCCCCATGCTCTGTAGGGATTCGAAGGGCTGTGTTCTGGAAGTGGGTGAGCAGGCCTTTTCTTCTATGCCCTTCTGGCTGGGCTGAGATCTCCCACCCCTTGGCTCATGCCTGAGCCTGAGCCAGGATGCGTCAGACCTAAGTGGGTATCCGTGTGTGGTTCTTTCCCCTGGTCAAGGTGAATGGGCAAGCCTGCATGTATGGGGCACGTGCTATAGATCATGTGGGAGAAAGACGCTAAGAGTTAGTCTTGGAAGCTGCCCACGGGGGGGGGGCAGTCCTGTCCTGTCCTATCCTGTAGGGTTGCTGGGAGTGGTATCTGGCCACTGTGTCCTAGAGGAGCCCTGGTGGCATAGTGGGCAATGCACGGAGCTGCTAACTGCCACGTCAGCGGTTCAAGCCCACCAGCTTCTCCTCGAGAGAAGGACGAAGCTCTCCGCTCCCACAGAGCCTTGTAGTCTCAGAGGCCCACGGGGAAGTCGAGCTCAGTCACAGAGGATGCGTTCCTCAAGTTGCTCTGGTCCCAAGGTGGGCTGCTCACCGTCAGATCAGCGGTTCAAATCCACCAGCCTCTCTGAGAGCGAACGATGAGGCTATCTGCTCTGATAGAGATTTTCAGTCTCAGGAACGTCACCGGGGCAGTTCTACCCCGTTCTGTTGGGTCGGCACAGACTTGGGGACCCTGCGTTGTTTTTTTAAAAACTATATATCTGTTGGGGGGAGCCCTGGTCACGGGCGAACGGTTCCGTGTCGAGCGGCTACCTGCCCTCGGCGGTTGGAAGCCAACAGCGGGTCCAGAGGAAAGAGATGAGGCTTCCTAGTTTCACATAGTGTTGCCGTCTCAGAAACTCCCGGGGACGCTCTGTCTGCCCTGTCCTATGGCGTGGCCGTGACTTAGCCTTCCCTTGAGGGCAGTGAGGCGTGTTGCCTGTCTGCTTGCTTTCGGTCCTGTTTGTTGCTGTGAACCGGGGTTGACTGATTGGCAGCAGTGAGTTGCTTGGTTGGTTTCGGTTTTCGTACACCTGGGTGCGGTGGGGGCTGCACGATCGAGATCCCCCTTTGACAGGCAGGCACATTGAGGCCCTGCTGAAGGGAAACAAAATCTGTGCAGGGAGGGCTTTGTGCCTTTGGGGCCACCTGCTGACCCTGGTTCCTGGAGCATGGCTCCCTCAGCTCTGACTGGGTGAGGAGTGAGTGAGGAGGGAGGGAGGGACTCTGTCCATTGACAGACTGTCCCCATCCCCAGGCGATGTCACAGGCCCGCCAGCAGCACCTGAGCTCCCTGCAGGACTACATGCAGCGGTGCACCAACGAGCTGTACTGGCTGGACCAGCAGGCCAGGGGCCGCATGCAGTATGACTGGAGCGACCGGAACCTTGACTACCCCAGTCGCCGGCGCCAGTATGAGGTGGGGGTCGGGCGGTGCAGCCCGGCAGCATGGGTGGGGGGGAGGTGGGCAGTGGGGTGAGGGGCGCTGACCCCCTTGGACCCTTCGCCACAGAACTTCATCAACCGGAACCTGGAGGCCAAGGAGGAGAGGATCAACCGGCTGCACAGTGAGGGCGACCAGCTGCTGGCCGCCGAGCACCCGGGCAGGAACTCTATTGAGGTGCGCGCAGTCTGTCCTCTCCCCCGGTCTACCAGCTCCTCCCCGCCCAGCCCAGGCTGACCCCTGAGGCCCGCCCGTCCCTGTCTGATCCTGGGTCCTCCGGGCCCCCTCCCCTGCGTGGGGGCGCCTGACCCAGACAGGCACGCGTGTCCCCGCAGGCCCACATGGAGGCCGTGCACGCAGACTGGAAGGAATACCTGAACCTGCTCATCTGCGAGGAGAGTCACCTCAAGTACATGGAGGACTTCCACCAGGTACCTCCAGCCGCCCCTCTGCAGGCCGGCCAGGAACCTGCACCTTATTAACAAGGGCTGGGCCAGTTCTTAGGACCCGGCAATTGGGGGGAGCTTAGATTGGTTGGGGGAGGCGCGTCCCAGTCCTGTTGGGCTCTGAACCCGGGAGTGGGGGCCACATGGGGGCCCTATGGGGGCCAGGGGTGGAGCTGTGCTTCAGGGCACTGTTCCAGGGGCTTCCAGCTGGAGTTGAACCCCTGACCTTTGGGTCGGCGGCCATTCTGGCGGGAGACTAGGCCGACTGCTCGGGAGAGACGCCTGGGAGGCTAGTGTTCCATGCAGTCCCAGTCGCTGTGACGCAGCAGATCCAGAGGGCGTGGCTTAGCACAGAGCCAGGGACAGCCGGGCTGAGAGGGGCAGCACGGAGGGGCCCCAGCCCCCGGGGGGAATGAGCTTGAAGAGCAAGGCCCCCCGCCGGCTCCCCTAGTTCCACAAAGACCTGAAGGACGCTCAGGAGCTGCTGCAGAAAGTCGACTCGGATCTGAATCAGAAATACAGCCCCGACTTCAAGGACCGGTACCAGATCGAGATGCTGCTGCGGGAGCTGGACGTGAGTGACGGGGAGCCCGCCCCCTGCCCACACCCCTGCCGCGGCGAGGGGCAGGTCTCAGCCAGCCCCCTGCCCCCAGGACCAGGAGAAGGCGCTGGACAAGTATGAGGACGTGGTGCGGAGCCTGCAGCGGCGCGGGCAGCAGGTCGTGCCCCTCAAGTACCGGCGGGAGACGCCGCTCAAGCCCATCCCGGTGGAGGCGCTCTGCGACTTCGAGTGTGACGAGGTGAGCCTCCCTCCGCCCCAGGGGCCCAGGCCTGGGGCGTGCTTTCTGGGGCCTGCATCTGTACCAGCTGCTGGCATCCCTCCTCCGTGGGGAGAGATGTTACCCGCTCGCTGCCCTTGCCCCAGCTGCGCCCCCTTCCACGCTCCAGCGTGGCAACCCCAGGGATCCACCAAAGTCCCAGGGAAGGTTCCCATTGGCCCGGCTCGAGTCACATATCCACCCTGCACCAATCACGGCTGCTCACCTCCAGTCATATATCCACCCTGCACCAATTACGGCTGTTCTCTCTCATCCTGGAGTGGTCATGGGCTGGGTTGGGGTCGGGAGGGGAAACCAAAGGGAAGTACTGGGGCTGGCAGACCCCATCGATGACCCCTCCTGCCCCCCTGAGTCTGGGGACAAGCCTGACATAAGCTAAGACTCTCTGTATCCAAGAGCAAGTTTGCTGGTGGTGGGATCCAAGTGGCCTCTGCCCCTCGCTCCAGGGCCCGATCTCACGTGGCTACAGCTACACGCTGCAGAAGAACAACGGCGAGAGCTGGGAGCTCACAGACAGTGCCGGCAACAAGCTGATCGCCCCGGCCGTCTGCTTCCTGATCCCCCCCACCGACCCCGAGGCCCTGGCTCTGGCTGACAGGTGCAAGGGCAGAAGGGGGGAGTTCAGGGTGGGGGTGCTGGCCGCACTCTGGGGCTCCTCAGGCCATGTACATAAGCCTGGAGAGTCCCCGTGGAAGGCAAGGTGGGTGCGGTGGCCTCAGCTGCCTCTCCCCCCTGCCCCCTCGCAGCCTGGGTGGCCAGTACCGGAGCGTGCGGCAGAAGGCCGCTGGGAGCAAAAGCGTGCTCCAGCAGCGGTACGAGGTGCTCAAGGCCGAGAACCTCGGAGGTGGGTACCACTGGACTAACCGGGGGTGTGCCGTCCGTGGGGCCAAGCCAGCCCTGACCCTCCTCCCCCCCCCCCCCCCGGCAGATGCCTCTGATCTGCAGGGGCGGCAGCTGCTGGCCGGCTTGGACAAGGTGTCCCGAGACCTGGAGCGGCAGGAGAAGGCCATTACGGGCCTCCTCCGGCCACCACTGGAGCAGGGCCGGGCTGTGCAGGACAGTGCTGAACGGGCCAAGGACCTCGAGGTACTGCGGGGGGTGGGGAGGGGTAGAGGGGGGAACCCTGTGGGTCTAGAGGCCACTGACCAGGTGTGGCTAGCAGCCCTGCATGGTGACGGGGGTGGTCCTTCCGCCTCTGCAGACTCTGAAGGCCCAGGTGGATGGAACAGTTGGGCGAGGCCCACCCAGTGATGAACGCTTCACCATCCACCTGCATTGGGCTCTCAAGGGTGCCCCCTAAAACACACGCTCTGCACGACCACCAGAGGGCAGTGATGCCCCCCCCCAAGAAAAAACATGCTCTGGGCTGGTACCCCAGACCTGGCAGCCTCCAGGAGCCGGTTCAGGGACCTGCCTTCCACTGGCCACCCAGACTGCTCTTGCGGTGCCTGAAGGGTGGGGTCCCTCTTGGTGCCTGCCCTGGAGGCTGGCCAGGGGCGGATGGGGCCCTGGCCATGCTGACTGGCATGCTGCCGCAGAGGCTGTCGGGAGACTGGCCATGCTCACTGCGCCTTGTCCCTGCAGAGCTTCTCCGGCCAGCTGTCGGGCATCAAGCCTGAGCTGACACGGAGCGTGGCGGAGTGTGAGGCCTTCATCCAGGCCGTGCCGGGCGGCGGCAGCGCACCCCTGCTGAGGACCCGCGTGGACGAGACCAACGGCAAATACGAGCGGCTGGCCCAGCTGCTGGACGCGGCCCGGGAGAAGTGGGTGGCAAGCAGACCATGGGGGGCGGGGGGGGGGCGGGCAGGAGGCCAGCAGGCACCTTCGACGGCCGACCTCTGTTCCCAGGATGGACGTGGCCAGCCGCCTGGAGAAGAGTCTGCAGCAGGCCCGGGAGCTGCTGGCCGAGTACGAGAGCCGGCTGACCCAGGACGACACCGTGCCTGAGAATGGCCGCGCCCTGGACAGCAAGAGGCAGGAGCTGGCTGTGAGTCGGGGACTCCCAGGAGCCCTCCTCTGAGCCCAACCCCCAGCTCCTTGGCAGAAGGGGACACCAAGCTAGCATGAGTCACCCCAACAGTGGTTCTCTGGGAGTGCCCACTGGGTCCCTCCCGATCACAGCCCCCGCTGGGTGACAGGCAGAACGGCTGCAGTCTTGCCTCTTGATTAACTAAGGGCTGAGGGGGCCTGGATGGCCGACCTTTTGGCTTGTAGCCGGCAGGCTTAGTTCCCACCTGCCAGGCTCCTCTGGGGCACCTGCAGGGCGTCAGATTGGAAGTTGCCAGGTGGAAGCGTGCCCACCGTCCAGCTCCTGTGGCCCCAGTATCCCGTGAAGCTCCCAGCCAGATTCTGACAAGGATTCTTGTCTCGGGTCTCTTCGTTCGCCCACCTGCCCTCATGTGAGCTCCTTAGCCAGCTAGGGTAGGGGCTTCCTGGCAGGCAGGGAGGCCCTTCCTGAGGGAGCAGCACTCAGGCAGAGTGAGTGTCCTGGGCTCTCAGGCCTCTAGTCCACCCCCGCCCGTGATCCCTCTCTGCCCGGCAGGCCCTGGGCTCTGAGCTGCAGGCCAAGAAGCCCCTCCTGGCCGAGGTCGAGGGGAACCTGCAGGCAGCCAAGCAGTGCTCCAGCACGCTGGCCAGCCGCTTCCAGGAGCACTGCCCAGACCTGGAGCGCCAGGAGGCCGAGGTCCACAAGCTTAGCCAGCGCTTCGAACACCTGCAGGCGCAGATCGACCGCAGGTGAGCGAGGCGGCCTGGGGGGCTGCGGGGGATGACTGGGAAGCCGCATCTTTGAGAAGCCACCAAGTAGGAGTCTTCCAGGAGTCAGCGAAGCCTGCTGGCTCGGTTCTCGGCATCACTGCCATCTTGAAGACAAGTGCATGCAGTGGGGAGAATCAAGTTCATTCCTGGGCTGAGACCTGGTGGCGTAGTGGTGGTGTGCGGGACTGCAGCCCACTGGGTTGGTGTTTCAAATCCAGCAGCAGCTCTCCAGGAGCAAGGCTGGGCCTCCTAGTCCCACCAGAGGGCAGTGATGTACCCCCCCCCCAAAAAAACCGAAAAGTTCATTCCGTAGCTGCTGGCCTGCCCTGTCCTACGGTCCTGGAGCCCTGGTGGGTTATGCATGGGGCTGCGAGCCAGAAGGTCCGCGGTTTGAACCCACCGGCTGCTCTGAGGTTAGCAGAGTGAGACTGCCTGCTGCCCTGCGGATTTAGTCTCAGAAACCCCCAGGCGCCGTTCTCCTCTGCCCTATGCGGCGGCTGTGAGTGGGAATCGCCTCGATGGCGGTGAGATTTTGATCCTATAGTGCTGGACGGAGGCCAGCAGCTAAGCACTGGGCTACAACCGGAAGGCGGGCTGTAGTTCTGAGAGGGAGAAATGAGGCACTCGGTCAGCGTTTGCAGAGTCACAGCCCAGGAAGCCCACGGGCGGACAGCAGGGGGTTCGACTCTGCCCTGTGGGGCCGTGGTGAGCAGCACCGACTCGGCGGCTGTGAGTGTGTTAGCTTGCTTCTTTACGGAGCTGACGTGATGGCACCGGGGCGCCGACTGTGGGCTCTGCGGGTGTTCCCAACCCGACACTTTCCGGGAAAAGCTCAGGTGACTTCCAGTTCGATGGTCTTGTGCAGGGACCCAGCGAGGTGGCTTCCACTGGGGCGTCGGCTCCCGTGGCAGAACCTCAGCAGCTTGCCTCGCCCCTGCAGGACCCAGAGCCTGCAGAGCGCCCAGGCTGCCTATGAGGACTACCGCCGCGGCCACGACCACGTGCTCCAGTTCCTGTCCAACGTCGCCAGCTATGAGCCCCAGGAGACAGACAGCCTCGGCCAGGTGGAGACCAAGCTCAAGAACCAGAAGGTAAGATGGTGGGTGGGGGGTGGTGGCAGAGGAGAGGCGGCGGTCAGGGGCAAGCACCCTCCTCCCCTCTGGGGAGGGGAGCCACACCCTCAGGAAGAGGAGTGGGAGCAGGGTAGAGCCTGGCCCCGCCATCCTTGCTGGCCCTCGGCCTGGCTTGGTCCCTGGACCCTCATTCTCTGGGACTACGGTTGATGACCCGTCTCTGGGCAGTGCGCAGAGCCTGGCCCAGAGCAGACACCTAGGGAAGGCACAGCCCGCGGGATGCCCTGGGGGTGCTGCCTGACCCGAGTTGGAGCCCTGCCTCCTCAGAGGCTGCCGGGCCTAGGCTTGAGCTCCAGACTCCTGTAGGATGGACAGACAGATGGGGACACATACACACACTCTCTTCCCTGGGTGAGTTCCTCCTCCCGGCCTCCTTGCCCCCTTGATAAGGGATGGTGCTGGGCTGTCAGGATTGCCTAAAGGCAGGAGGAGGCGTTGTCTGTAGACCTTAGAACTGCTGGAACCTGACTGTTGGCAACGCTCATTGTGGCCTTCCCGTGGGCTCTCAGGACTGACTCTCATTAGAAGCGCACCAGTGCGGACAGGCTCATCGCGGTGCCAAGGGCTTTCCCGGGCTGCCTTGCCATTCTCCCTCCTAACGCCCCCCCACCCCCACCCCCCATCACCCTGAGCCACCGGGGCTCCATCCTGGGCTCTGGAAGGATCTTGGAGTTGAAGGCGGCCTCCTCAAAACGCATGCATGTGCCTTGTCGTTTTGCAGAACCTGCTGGATGAGATTGCCAGCAGGGGGCAGCAAGTGCAGGAGGTCTGTGCCAGCTCCCAGCGTTATCAGCAGGCAGTGAAGGTGAGAAATGACAGCAGGTACCCCTCCCCCCCACTCCCTGGCATGGAAAGCTCTAAGAGGGCCTTATGTGCTTTGCGTCGGTAAGCCCTTTGGGGGAGGCGCCCTAGAGGAAACGCACCTATGGCTGATGCAGGGTGCACACTGGCGGCGGTGCTGTCCCCACTACAAACCACAGGTCCAGCTGTGGACACCTGCTAGAAAAGTGGCTGCGTGCCCGGCCGTGGGGACGGTGGGGTCAGTCCATGTTGTGTTCCCTGGGTGGGTGTGAGCAACACCATGAGGACAGGTGGGACGGGGGTGGGGGGGGGTGCTGTGGGAGGCTGGGAGGGGCCAGCACAGGTGGGGTGGGCCCCGTGCTCAGTGGGAATCCTCACACAGGTAGAGCGTGTGGCTGGAAGAGAGGCCTGTGTGGGTGACCAGATCAAGGAGCCCAAACCCAATTCTGACTGCCTGTGACCCTGGAGCAGAATGGGGGTTATGGGTGGGGCTGTGACCTGCAAAGTCGAGGTTCGAAACCACCAGCCGCTCCTCAGGAGAGAGACGAGGCTGTCTCCCCGCCTCGAGTCAGTGTCTCGGATGATCCACGAGGGCAGTTCTACCCTGTTCTATAGGGGCGTTGCAAGTCAGAATTGACTCCGTGGCAGTCAGTGAGGACAAGCCGAACTGCGCCTGTGGATATCCAAGCTGTTAAGTCTTGGCCTCGTCTTACTCCCACCGAGCAGCTGGGGGTCTGAACCACTGACCTTGCAGTTAGCAGCCCTACGCCTGGCCCACCACACCACCAGGGGCCCGGTGGCAAAGGCAGGTGTGGGGCCAGCTGGGAGATGCTGGGAGAGTCCCTGGTTCCTTCTCTCCCCTAACCTCTGAACTTTCCCTCGGACCAAGGACTACGAGCTCGAGGCCGAGAAACTCCGGTCCCTCCTGGACCTGGAGAGTGGACGGAACGGCCACGCCAGCAAGAGGGCCCGGCTGCAATGCCCTGCCGCCAGAGTCAAGGAAGAGGTGAGCCCTGCAGGCGTCCACTGCCGGGGTGGTTGGTGAGGGTGGTGGCGGCAAGATGTGTACACATTCTGGGGGCTGGTTGAACAGGGAGGAGCAGCCCACTGGAGGACAGGCCTAGGGGACCACAGGGTGGAGGGAGGTGTTCAGGCCCCAGTGGTGGACTTGGGGGCCTCATGTGCAAAGGAGAGAGGCTTGTGAAGGTGAAGAGAGCTACAATAGGCCGTCACTGACCACTGCCCGCCTCCTTAGGACCTGCTGCAGAGCCACACACACTAAAACAGTGCTCCTGACCAGTGTGTGTGAGTGTGTGTGTGTGTGTGTACACAAAAGAACCATGTAGCGTGACCAGGGATGGGCCCCACCCTCGAGGTGGGCATCTGATGCCATCCATCACTGTCAGCTTTCCCAAGAGGAGACCTGTGTTGCTGACGCGCAGCTGTGGAAGTTGTTGAATGTGGGTATAGGTTCCCCTTCACCCCTGTATCATCTGAACAAGGAAGCCCATTTAGAGATACAGAAAGGACAGATAGGGGGGCTTCCAAGCATTGGTGGGAAGACAGCATTGAAAGCAAACAGCTTTTCCCACGCACATTTAAAGCACCCCCACCCCCAATATACGTGTTCCGGCATATGATTTTAGGACAACAGTGTTTGTTTGGGGCATAACATTAGTCTGAGATCCTTTAAAAAAAAAAAAAAAGTAAGCAAGCCAGGCTTCTTGGGCATCGTCCCAGCTTTGGGCTCTCTCTGGGTCAGCTGATGGTGTTCCTAACCGCCCTCTCTGCAGGAGGCCTTACTCACAGCCAAGTTCACCGAGGTCAGCGCTGTCAACAGGCAGAGGCTACAGAATCTAGAGTTTGCACTCAGCCTCCTGAGACAGGTAACCCAGCTTAGCCCAGCTCCCACTGGAACCACTGTCACAGGGAGGGTGTGGCCCAGGCAGAGGGCCGTTGGGGTGGGAGGTATGGGTGCGGGGTGCCTGCAGGGGCATTTGGAGCACGGATGGGGGAACTTTTTTTCCTGCCAAGGGCATTTTGGATTTTTTTGGGGG
>PVJH01048141.1:0-10950 GCA_004026705.1 Nesogale talazaci | reverse complement strand
GCAGGAAGCCAGAAGAAGAACCAGGTGGTGGAAGGAGGATGTAGGTAGCCTGCAGCTGGTGGACACAGAGCTGGATGGCTAATATGTTATGAAAGGCCACTGCTAGCTCCCAGGATTGGCAGACAATATGATGGCATGTTGGCTCAAGTTAAACAAACTGGAGGTCAATACCGTAGATAGATACAGGATCAATACTAACCAGAAGAGAGAGACAGCATATATTTAAAAACACAAAGTAGGTCAGAGCCCTTAGGAAATGACATTAGGCTGTGACCTGGTTAAAAGGCTTCCTGGAGTTATTTACATTATGTTGTGTCACACTCTGGGAGTTACTTTACTTCTAAGCTATTGAGGATCCTGCCCCAGTCAAGTTGACACAAAACCGAACTATCATAGTTGGGTTGTGGAAGGAGATGTGAGACATAGGAGTGAGAAAAAAAATGAGAATGACCCAGACATTCAACAAAATATATGTGCCACAGTGGGATATAGGTATGTACCAAGTAAGTTATAGAACTTAGCAAAGGGAATGAGGATAGTGATGATGCTATTCTATACAGTTTGCCCTCCACATGAAAAACCTGTATTTGATTCACATCCAACCATCTTATGTCTGCCAATGGATTTTATTTAAACAAATACTTTTATTGGGGCTCTTACATCTCTTATTACAATCCATACATTCATCCAGTGTGTCAAACGCATTTGTACATATGTTGCCATCATAATTTTCAATGTATTTTCTTTCTCGAGCCCTTGATAGCAGTTCCTCATTTTCTGCCTCCCTCCCCCACATGCCTTCCCTCATAAACCCTTGATAAATTATAGATTATTATTTTTATATCTTTTTTTAAAATGTATTTTTACTTTTTTGGGCATCACTGCCTTCTGGTGGTGGGAGTAGGGGGCCCAGCCTTTGATCCTATGGAGCTGGAATTGAACCCTCCATCCCAGTGGGCCACAGTCCGGCGCACAACCACTATGCTACTTGGGCTCAGCCCATATTTTTATATCTTACATCATCCTCTGTCACCCTTCACCCACTTTTCTTCTGCATGTTCCCCCTGGGAGGGGGTTATATGTTGATCCTTGTGATCCCTTTTCTCTCCCTGCCTTCCTCTTATCCTCCTTTTATCTCTATTCTCATTGTTGGCTCTGGGGGGATTATCTATCCTGAATATCCTGTGTTGTGGGCTCTTATCTGTAGCAGTGTGCACGATCTGGCATAATCTGATTTGTAAAGTAGAACTGAGGTCATGATAGTGGGGTTGGGGCAGGGGGAAGGAAGCATTAAAGAATTAGAGGACAGTGTTTCTGTGTTTCGTGGATGCTATACTGCACCCTGACTGGTTCATTTCTTCCTTGTGACACTTCTATTTTTTTCTGGGGGGGGGGGCGCGCATCACTGCCCTCTGGTAGTAGTCGGAGGCCCAGCCTTGGTGCTGCTGGATTTGAACTGCCAAGCCAATGGGCCACAGTCCCGCACTCAACCACTATGCAACCGGGGCTCAGGCCCCTTCCTTGTGACACTTCTGTGAGGGGATGTTCAATTATCTACAGATAGGCTTTGGGTCTCCACGCCCACTCCTGACCCCTACCAATTCACATTGGGTATGATTTTATTCCAGATCTTAAGTGCCTGAAACCTGATTCTATCAATGCCTCCTGTTCACACAGGCTGATGTGCATCTTCCTTGTATGCTTTGTTGCTTCTCAACTAGATGGCTGCTTGGTTATCTTCAAGTCTTTAAGACCCTAGATCCTATATTTTTTTTATAGCTGGGCATCATCAGCTTGCCCCACCACATTTTCTTATGCACGCATTATGTCTTCAGCGATTGTATCAGGAAGGTGAGCATCACAGAATCTGGATTATTCAAAAAAAGTGTTCCTGTGTTGAGGGAGTACTTGAATCAAGGCCCAATGTCCATCTGCAACCTTAATTCTTAACATATCTATATAAGTACATAGATATATTCCACTCTAATTATGTACAAATATATTTATATACATATATGCTTATATTTAGAAGTTGCTACGATGAACTGGTGTCAGTAGATCTTTCAAATTCAGGTGAAATAGGAATAAAGGGGGCTGAGCCCCGGTGGCGTAGTAGTTGTGCGCGGGACTGTGGCCCACTGGGACGGAGGTTTCAATTCCAGCAGTGGGGCTGGGCCTCCAACTCCCACCGCCGGAGAGCAGTGATGCCCCCCCCCAAAAAAAACAACAAACAAACAAACAAACAAAAGAAATAGAAATAAAGGCCTAGCAATCTACTTCCAAATAAATAAGCCAGGAAAAATCTGACAGACTCGAAAAATCTATTGTGCAACTAATTGTAGGTATGACAAAGAACCAAGTTTCATCCTAATACACATGAGGTCACCACAAATCAAGGGCCAATTTGATGATTGCTGGAAACAAAAATACACCATGAAGAGAGGAGAGCAAAGGATAACACAGAAAACTCTCTAGTTTTGAAATACTCCCAGTATTTCAAACAAGAACATTAGTGTTAAAAAACTATACAACTTTAATATCATATTCGCTGACATTGGTGAACATAGATTGCTTTCCCCAGTTGGAGTCCAGATGAGAATAACTGGAGGTCCCAATTACCAATTTCATCCTTTCAGTGGGGTCAGTTATGGGCAAGCATTAAGATTTGGGACAATGGACAGATATTTGTTGAGAGCCTAGCCTTCTCATCCCAGGGGAGTCTTCTGCTCTGATGCATTATTGTTTGGCATTAATATTTTCTTTCTCTACTATGTCCATGGGATTAATTCCTCCATTGACATTGGAGTTGGTCATCTGACTTGCTTTGATCAATAGAATATGAGCATGTGTGACATGTTTAACACACCTTCCAGAATGAAGGAGCTCTGACTCTCTGGGCATGCTTTTCTCAAAATAGGAGGAATGTAAGATGTCACATTATCCTGACTGTGGAAGGTCATTATGAAGGTAGGTAACATCATGCCTGTTCACATTCCATTGATCAAAGCAAGTCAGGGGGGATGTTTGCCACGCAGATTTCTCACAGAAAAGGTTAACTAATATAAGAGTCCCAAACATAATCTCAGAATGTGCACTCATAGGTCCAATAGGTGAAGTAAGTAAGAACTTACAAATTAAACAAAAACCCTACCCCAAACTCCAGCATAACAATTTTATTTGTCCTCTCCAGCTTAGTGAATAGCTTTGGTGCTATGTTTTCCAACTTAGTTCTCCAGATTCTAGTCTACTTGGTCAATGTCCTCTCATAACTCATACAAATCACCCTTGCCATAACTCACACTGAGTTGTCATCAAAGATCCCTAACTAACACATATATCCACTTTTTTATGACTACGAAAGAAGTTAGTTATCCTTGGTTATCATCACGTTAAACTTGATCTATAGTGACTTGTGTATGTCAGAATACAATAGTGTTTCCAAAGATTGATTTTATTTTATTTTTTACAAGTAGATCCCTCCTTGGACTTTCTTCTGAAGTGCTCCTGACCTCTAACCTTTTGGTTAGCAGATTGGCTTGCCAACTGATTGTACTACCCAGGAACTCCTATTGATGTATGGATCTGTTTTGTGTACAAAGAAAAGCAATTTTAGAGCTGAAGAAAGTCATGCTACCTCATTTGATTGGTAATTTCACTTCAACTTTGCGTACTAGAATCTCTCTACATCCCTTACAACTTGGACAGAAATATTGATGGGTATAAAAGGAGGAAAAGTAAACCTGAAAGGGGCTTGGAGTCTTTAGAGACACACAGTTCTTTTCAAATGTTAAAAAACAAAAGAAAAGTAAAGAAATCAAATAGATGTTGGTGCTCTTCTGATATCCATTTACTAGGCCATGTTCCCTCCCCCAGGGGCTATGGTATTTCTCTGGTAATGACTCATATGTGTCCCATCCCTAGAGATTTGTTTTGGGCCTAATGGAAGCTGGCCGCCCTTCCCCCTCCCCCCGCCCCCCACTCCCATCCTTTCCCTTGTTGCAGACAATGGCTGACACATGAGACAGTGAGTCTGGATCAATGTAAACCAGCTCTATGATGATGTTAACATCCCCTCCTCACACTTTCTCCCCCATTGGATTAGGCCAAAGACAATCTTCAACTGAGTCTTGGCTTAGCTCTTTCCTTTACCTTCTGCTTTAAGAAAAGAAACTCAAGACACTTTTTTTCCAAACTCCAACTTTTCCTTTCTTTTCATCTATCTTTCCACATCACGGTCAAAATAGTGTTGGTGACTGGTAAGTGACGATTTTACAGTGATTTTTCAAGGCAATATTATTGCTGTGGTTAGTTACCATTAAGTCACCCCCTGAATCACACAGTCTCATGTGTAACCAAAAGAGAAGGAGGCTGCCTGGCTGGGAGTCAGACCATTGTGATCCAGAGGATTTTCATTGGCTTATGTTTGGTGGTAGACTGCCAGACCTTTCTTCCTAGTCTGTCTTCGTCTGAAAGCTCTCCTTGAACTCACAAGCCTCTGTTGACCAATGGGTGGTGGTTGGGCATGAGAGGCACTGACTTCAAGTTAAATCTGGGTTTCCTGTGTGGAGGGCAGAATCCTATCCCTCAGCCATCACCGTCTACACCAGGGCCCAGCACCCTCACCACCCCCTGAATCTGCTTTTATAAATATGACATCATCAAAAACTCTTTGGGGCAGCTACTCTGTCCTGTAGGGTCATTAAGAGTGGGAATTATCTTGAAAGCCATCGCTTTTGATGTTTGGTAAGGAGGAGAGGGAAAATATTATGTCTTGTAATATTTTTTTTAACTGAATGTGGTATGCTCTTGAATTGGGAGCATAGGCAATAAGCCACAATTGTGTTCCCAGAGCCTATGAGTTTGTCACTAATAGTTATCACAGATATAAATCAGGAGACAGTTCTGGCAGCCCCCTTGAAACACATTCCTCAGGACTTAGTAACTACATTCATTTTAGAACCAGCACTATGTATTGCGCTTTAATGTGGTAATAGGGAAGAGCATGTGTAAAATTAGTAAAAAAAAAAAATTTTAGCTGTATTCCATGTCATTTCCCTCCTACCTTCTGCATTTCTAATATGATTTGGAATGAAGTCCACATACATCCTACCACATGGATCAACCTCAAGAACATCATATTAATGCAAAGAGTCAAGTCACTAAGCACCATATTGAAAACTACAGCAGAGGAGAAGCCTTGGAGACGGAAAGCCCATCCGTGCTTGTCAGGGGCTAGAAACAGAGTCCTAGTGCAGCAAGACTTTCTTTGGAGGGCAGTGCAAGTGTTTGAAAATTAGGCCATGGTAGTTATTCCCTAAATGTGTAAATTTGCTAAAAACCACCGAATTATAGATGCACAAATGTTTGGGTATGGAGACAATATCTCAATAAAGCTGTTAACAGAGTACACATATTTTGATAAGGGGTCCATGACTTCAGTAGACTGCTAGTGGAGCCTAGTTTTATAAACACAAACCTAAGAACCCCACTGAGGGCTGTGTCTCATAAAGATATTCTGATGTAAATAGCAATAATAAAAAAAGTATTTGCTTTCCCTTGTGAGTATAAGCGACTGAATTGATGTTGTGAAACAAATCAGTGTGGCAGACGTGATTGGGTGGAATGCGAATATTAAGGGGGATTTCCTGACCCCCGGTACACACGTTCAGAGGCCTGTGGTCCTGATACAAGGGGTTGGAGTCTCCTTGACCTATTGCTCCTTATCTCAGGATATGAAACTTCCTTCCACTTTTCCAATTAAGCCCAAAGCTCCTCGGGAACACTCGGGGGCAGGAAGCAGCAACTTCCTTTGCCTTCAGCCCACCCCTAACCCACAAGGCTGCTTCTGTGTGGGGCTCAGACTAAGTCTTCTGTAGCCTCTTCACAGAGCCTTCTACTTGTCTTAGAAAAGCCTTGCTCTTGTGGCTTGTCCCTGGGGAAAGGCAGTGGTAAGCGGAAAGGATATGAGTTGTTTTCTTGGTACCTTTGCTTCAGGCCCCTCTTTCTGGACTCTAATCCCTATTCTCCTCCTCCTCAACCCAGTAGGGGCCTTGCCTCCCCTCCGAAGTTTTTCCTGATGGCTGCATCCATGAGTGATGCCCTCTTCTTCCTCTGCACCCCTCTCGCTGTCCTGCAGTGGGCCGCAGTGCAGCATGGTAGCCGCACTCTTGCTGTCCTTGTCTCCATGGTCCCCCCTGAAGTCCAATGAAACTTTGAGGGGCAATTGCTCCATGTGCCGCTAGTTTCCACACCCTCAGCTTCTCCCCATCACAGTACAGCCAGGGAGGATTTCTCAGCCGGATACATGTGCTCCAGAAGGGTGTGTGGAGCTTGGCTGAGCCAGTGATTTCATGGCCCCAGGAGCAACTGGAAGCCCTTGGGGTTCAACTGATAAAGCGCTTGAGATTCAAGTCTGGAGATTCAAGTTTGTTCAGAGATATCTCAGGAGAAAGAGTTGTGACTCTCAGTCTCCACAGGAATCTCAGAAACTCGCTGCTGTGGAGTCAATTCCAACTCACAGGGTCCCCATAGGATGGACTAAAATGCCCCTGTGAGTTTCTGAGGTTGGACATTTTTTTTCCTCCAATGATTTCATTGGGGGCTCTAACAGCTCTTATAACATTCAATACATCATTTGTCTCAAGCATATTTGTACATATGTTACCATCTTCATTTTCAAATATTTTCTATTTGAGCACTTGGTATAAGCTCCTTTTCCCCCTCCTTTTTTTTCATAAATCATTTTATTGGGGGCTCATACAACTCCCATCATGATCCATACATACATCAATTGTATGCAGGCCACATTTGCACACTTGTTGCCATCATCACTCTCAAAACATTCTCCCTCCACTTAGGCCCCCAGTTACCAGCACCCCCTATTTCACTTCCCTCCCCTTCCCCCATGAACCCTTAATACTTTACAAATTGTTATTACATTTTCATTTTACATGCTGTCCAATGTGTCCCTTCAGACACTTTCCCATTGTCTGTACCCCAGAGAGAATGTTATATGTAGAACCCTGAAATTGATTCCCCCTTTCTATTCCACCATCCCTCTGCCCTCCCAGTATCACCTCTCCCACCACTAGTCCTGAGGGATCATCTACCTCTAATTCCCCATGTTTCTGCCTCCAGTGTACATCCCCTGGTCTAGCTGGATTTGTCTGGTAGAGGTTGGAGATTTTTACAGGAGCAGAAAATCTCATCTTTGTCCCGCCAAACATCTGGTGGGTTGAACTGCCAACCCACTATGTTACCAGGACTCCTAGATAAAGAAACAAGCCATTAAAAACTGGAGGGAAGGTTAGTGTTAGGCATAAAGTGATAAAGCCTGAGATAAGAACTAAATATAAAGGGTTAGTGATAGGGCTAGGTTTAGGGAAAGAGTTTAAGAGATAACATCTGTGTTGAGGATTAGAATTAGCGTTAGGGTTTGTGTTAAGTTTAGGGTTTATGTTAAGGTTAGGGTTAGGGTTAAACTTAGGGTTAGGTTCCGATGAAGGGATAACATGGGTTAAGGGTTAGGATTTAAGGGTTAAAGGTACAGTTACAATTTATGTTGGGGTTAGGGTTTGTGTTAGATTTAGGCCCTAAATATGTTAGTTTAGGGTTAGGTTCAGGATTAAGTGAAGACCCCAGTGCTAATGGTTAGGGGTTAAGGAGCAGGGGTCCTCAAACTTTTTAAACAGGGGACCAGTTCACTGTCCTTCAGGCTATTCGAGGGCTGGACTATAGTCAAAACATAAAACACAACTATAACAAATTCACTGTGGGACCAGGATGAGTTGGCTGCTAAGCAGGAAGGGAGCGGTGGCAAAAACACCTGGCAGATTGGACAAATGTCCACGGCGGGGAGCATGTGACCTGTGGGCCATAGTTTGAGGACTCCTAGGGTTAGGATTTTTGTTAGGTTAGGGTTAAGGTTAGGGTTAGGTTAGGGAGTAAGTGATAACACATGTAGTCATGTTTAGGAGTGAAGGGTTAGAGTTATGGTTAGGGTTGGTAAAAAACTTTTTTTTAGAATTACAATTTTATATAAAAATACAGAGGGAGTACATTCTACTTTGGCACACATGGCGTCGCCATGGGTCAGAAGCGACTGGTTGGCAACTCATTTGGTTTGGGTTCAAGAGAAACTTGTAACCAATGAGGAACAGGAGTTGTAGACAAATGTGCCAATTTCTTCATTCTTCGGGGCCGGGAGAGGGATGGTGTTAATCCTGTGGTGTGCTTCCAGGAGGGTTAATCCCCAAGTCCCCAGATGATGGCTAGCTCATTAATGCAATTTTAATTACCTCTCTGTCTTCCCTTTTCACGCTCACACTTGTTTTCTTGGTCTTCTTGGGATCACATCCCAAATAGGCTCATTGTATTCAGGTTGTTGAATCCAGGCTTGATTTTAGGAGCCCCTGACTTGGGTATGTATTCAAGAGAGAAGGCTGTAAGGAATGGGACAGACTGGAGAGTGATAGAAAGACGAGCCTATCAAGAAATCCAGTGGCCGTCAGATGTGGCAGGGGAGGAGGCATTGGGGGTGAATGCAGGCTCCTATTCTAAACACGCGCTGCTGCTCAATATCTGAAACTCCTTTTATTCATCTGTCTTCAGTGTCCCATGGGCTTTAGGATTGAGCTTTCTAATGATATGAAAATGTATAATGAATAGTTGCAAATGGTTAAGAATCCATTTTGGCTACATTTATGCAATAAAGGTTTTTTTTTTTTTTCCCATTTCTTTTCAGGAAGGTGACATTGATGATGTAATGTTCAGCAAGGTCAGAGTTCATCACCACCAGCATCTCCATGGGAGAAGGGTGGGGGGCTTTCAACTTCAGTAAAGAGCTCCTGGTCTCGGAAACTCACAAGGGACAGGTCTGCCCCGTGTTGTCAGGTCGTTATGAGTGGGCATTGACTAGGCGGCAGTGAGTTGAGTTGAGTTATGGCTCAAGAGTGATTCTGAAGAGAGTTTCAAGAACATGTGGTTACCTAATCCCCAGGAGCCCAAATGTAGAAACAGGTCAGATACCCAGCAACGAAGGACTCTATCTATCCAATGGAAGACTAGTTATTCATCAAAGGGAATGAATGCTACATACACAACATGATCAATCTTGAAAACATGTTACATGAGAGAGAGAGCAGGCACAAAAAGCCACACACGGTCAGATTCCCTTTACATGAGACATTCAGAAGGGACAGCAAGCAGAGGAGTGCTTGCCAGGGCATGTGGAGTGACAACTGAGTGAGAGAGAGGTTTCCCTGCAGGATGAGAATGCTTTGTGGTTTGATAGAGGTCAGGGTTGCACAACTTTGAGATAAGCCACGAATTTCACTGGATCCTATCCTTTTAAATGGTTAATCTATTTCATTTTAATTGTATCTCAATCAAAAAGGGAACAGTAATAAAAGAATGGGAATATCTTTCTAGAGCAGTGGTTCTCAACCTTCTCAATATTACGATCCTTTAAGACAGTTTCTAAAAATAGTTCCTCATGTTGTGGTGACTCCGCCACCTCAACCATAAAATTATTTTCTTTTCATAAAATTATTTTCATTGCTACTTCCTAACTGTAATTTTGCTAATGTTATGAATCGGATGATCCCTGTGAAAGCGTTGATTCCCAAAGGGGTCACAGTCCACAGGTTGAGAACTGCTGTTCTAGATAGTTATGTTCTATCCTGTTCATAACTTTAATGTGGATCAGCAGTGGTGTGAACAGAACCACATATTGATGTTCCCCTTACAAAACGATGTACTTTGCAGCTTGGGAACCATTGGACAGAACTGATGCTTCAGGCAGACGCAGCATCGTGTGATGCCCCCATGATGGTGGCTTAGCAAAGTGCATCATTTTGTAAGGGGAACACCAATATGTCATGGAAAAGAGTCCAAAAGTCCATTGAATTTTTAAGAAAAAGCAAGAAACCTCTAAGTAAGTGTGTGCTTTCTGTGAACTTCTGGTTCTGTCCAGAAGAGTCCTGGAGGACACACCGAGAGTTCTGAGGATTCTTTCTAAATGGTGACAGTAAGAGGGCTGCGGGGGGTCATCAAGAGGCCCACACTTGGGGGACAACTTCGGAAGAAGGCACTGAGTGAGTGTTTCCTAAAACTGAGTTTCTGCCATCTGAATTCATGGGAATCGCCTAGTGATTCTCATTCTGCTGGGCTGGGGTAGTTTCCCTTCTCTGCATTTCTGACAAGCTCACAGATGGTGTCCAAGTTGCTCTTCCCAGACTACTCTGAATAATGAAGACCCTAGAGGCCTGCCTTCTGCCCTAGCTTCCACTGAATGTCAAACGCTGGTTTGCCCCAGCATACGCATCTGTGGTGCTATGTAGGTCATGATGATGGCCGAGAAAGACTGGGGCGGAAGGCTGGGGATGAGTGGGTGGGAGATGTCTGGTGCTAGGATAACTCTTTTCTGCCAGAGTGAGGCTGAAGCCTTCTTTCTAGATCACAGCGCTGGGAAGAGAATTGTCCTTAGACAAAGACTCCAACAGGCAAGGCAGAGGTCAGTTTCCTAACTGTGTGTTAGACTGATGTTCAGCTGGCACAAGGGGATGTCCAAGGGCCCAGAGAACAAAAGAAATAAAAGAGAGAATTTTTCCATGAACTTTTTTGAAGCCCCGGATAGATGCTGGGAACATTGGGCTGTTTTGAGACTTGAAATCTTCAATTTCTCCACAAACATTGGTGGGGTTCCTGGAGTGCCCCTTCACCTCCCCAATGGCTTGGGCCCCTCTGATGCAGCAATATGATGGAAAAATATTTGTAGAAACACAGCATGAAAAGATAAAGGGATCTTTCCATGTCCTGCCCAAAGGCCCCTTGCCAAAGACCTGCTAGGTGCTATTTGGCATAAGTTTAAAATTAAATTCAGTTCCTAGTATAAGACATTCAAAACAATAATAACATAAACAAGGTGGAAGTTAGTTTCTCTGACACATG
>PVJH01048140.1:0-10948 GCA_004026705.1 Nesogale talazaci | reverse complement strand
GGGGGGGGGGGGGGGGAATAATAAGGCGGGCTGAGCCCTGGTGGCTTAAGTGGTTGAGTGCGGAACTGCAGCCCGCGGGCTTGGCAGTGGCTGGGTGGCGCCCAGGACCAGCAGAGGCAGTGATGCCCACCAAAAGTAAAAATAAAAATATAATAATAAGGCTAAACGATGAATTTATTGGACAAATGAGGGAGGGCTTCAAAAAGTTTCTGGGGAAAAACAAAACAAACCAGGATTACAGGTCAGATGGAGACTGGTGGGGCCTGAGTGACAAGTGGTGGGGCCTGGTCTTTTGTCACAGGTCTGGAAATGAGCCCACTTCTGTGGCCCAACGTCCAGTCATAGAGTCTCAGAGACCCCTGGGGTGAGGGGAGGAGAGATCTCCCCTGTCCTACAGGCTTGCTGTGAGTCAGAGCAGACTCGATGGCAGGGAGTTGGACAATCACCAGGGGAGTATTCACACAAAAAGAGGGCACAAACAGCATCAGAACTGTCAATCATCTGAGCTTAAAGGAGCAGCATTTCCGCCAGGGCAGAGGAGGAATGGAAACAGGAAGTCCTGGGAGGGAGCGGGCTGTGTGAGGTCTCATGATGGGGGCTGAGGTCAGTGAGATGAAGTAAAGTGTGTATGATTTGTTGAATGGGAAACCTATAGCTCCATCAGTCTGTCTGTCCGACCTGCAATAAGAAGAGGCAGGCAGATTTCAGGGGGGAAAGGAGTGAAAGGATTTCTCCAGGAATTATTTTTAAGGCCCCCAATAAGCACCGAACAGATGAGGAAGCTGGTGTTCATCCCTCTCCCTGCCTAATCTCCCATTTGGGGCGACAGACTTGGTCGATTTTACAACATGCTCCATCATCTTTGGGATACATTAGGCCAGTGGGTGGTGGGTAGATCTTTTGTGATGTCGATTTGACTGGGTACCAGTTTCAGTGATGTCCATTTTTTGTCTTTCTTTATGAAACCACAGGAAAAATAAGAATCATTTGGACTGGACCATTTATCATAGGTTTATGGGCCTTTTTACAGGCTCCAGCTTTTAAAACTAAAGCAAAAGTCAGCACCAACTGAAAAATAAGTTTCCATGAGAGATGGAAAATGCTGACCACAGAGGATCTTCCGGGCACGGATGACCACAACTATTAAACAAGTCATGTACCAAGGGCGAGCTTTTTAAAACACAGAACTTATGGCATGGAAAATATCCTCATCTTTATGAGGTTTTCATATGAAGCTCAAGAAACTGAAAAGTTAATGAAAGAAAAAATTTTTTCCTTTTCTTCCTGGAAAAAAATTCAACAACAATAAAAAGGAGTCATCGAGTCAATTCTGGAAATTTCTCTTTAAGACTCAAAAAGATGAGAATAAAATCAAGAAGAGGGTGGGAGGAGATGTTGCTGGTTTCATTCAAGTGCTGATGGAAAAAGTCATGTTGGCTGAAATCCAACCAGAGGACCCCATCAAAAGCAGCAGCAGCAAATTCATTTCCATCCAGTCAACAGTGATTCACAGAGAGCCTATAGGACGGATTAGGATGGTCCCTTTGGATCTCTACGACGGTAACTCTTTACAGGAGTTGACAGCCCCTGAACAGCTGGTGCTTTCTCACTACCGACCCTGAGGTGAGCATGCCAGCTCATAACCCACGGCATCACCTTAGCAGTCAGTGAAATGAACAAGGAGCCCCGGTGGGATTGTGGTAACACACTGGGCTGCGACCCACATGATCATCAGTTCGAAATCACCAGGCGCTCCCCTGGAGAAAGACTGAGTTTCTCCTCTTGCAAACAGCTGCAGCCTCAGAAACCCAAAGGCAGTCACTGAGTCAGCATTGCCATGGTGACAGGGAATCTGGAGCTTCAGTTGGATCAGCCTTCGGCTTTGCACCCAGAAGTGGGAAGCTCACGTTCATCCAGAGGCACCTCGAGACAGAGAACGGGTGATGATCGGATTCTGGAAAACCCTCGTCAAAAAACCCAAGCAGCTCAGTTCTCCTCTGGTCCACATGGGCTGACCCCGGTGGGAGCCAACCAGAAGGCTCCTGGTGCAACAGTATGGCCCCCTGGGGTTTCCTTTGCTGTCATGCTCACGAGGGCAGAAGGGCAGGTGTTTTCTCCAGGGGGTGTCTGATGCGTTCAAACCTTCCACCTTTTGATTAGCAGCTGGGGCTCCTTACCCAGGGGAGAAACAGCTCCACCCCATCGTCACTGTGAGTCATTATGGACTCAAGGACACACAGCAGCCACAACACCCTCCCAGGAACCAACCCATTCCTTCAAGAAACTGGTTGAGACCTCCACTGGGCTTTGGAGTATCCCAACACACAGGCCAGGCCTTTGGTCTTCACGGAGTTTCAGTTCAGGGTGTGAGGGCGTTCCTGGCAGGACCTGTGAATCTGGGGGCGAAGTGTAGAAAGTGCAGGATGCTACTGCATCTTCTGGAGCAATCTTGAAGCCGCTGGGTAGTAATCTGCACCTTTAGGTGGGTGGAACTCGCACTTCCAAGTCTCCTGGAATAATCTGGTCTTTCTTCTGGAATATTCCGTCTTGAGTCAGGTGGAAGCTGCTGGTTAAGTAATCCGGATCCTTAGGTAGCTGGAACCCATGCTCCATGACTCTTGGAAAAAAAACTCCAGTCTTGAGGCAGTAAGACCCCAGGTCACTTCACCTGACAGCCTTCCACTTTGACCTTTGAAACACAGCCTGTCAGAATGCTTCTAGCTTCCACATCATGCATCTAAGATCCTGTGATGTAGTTAGATGGTAAGGTCCTGTAATACAATTAATTGGATGATAGTGTCCTGCAATGCAATTGGGTGGTTGGTCCTGTAATGTGATTGGACAAAATAGTCTTGAAAGACAACTGGACAGGCTGGCTCAGCCAGCTACATCTCATTTAAATAGCGGACAGTCTGGACCTACTGATTTTCATGCTTGCAAACCTGTGACCTTCTAAGGCTGTATTTGGAAACAAGGAAGTATGTGAAAGAAGTTATGTGATTGGTAAATGAAGCATATGTAAGCCTTGCAAAGCTGTAATAAAGTAAGATCTGTGCCACAGAGCTGATCTCCAGAGTCTGTGTGCGCATGGTTGACTCCATCGCCCTCACTTCCCTGCATCCCAGATCTGATCCAACACAGGAGGAAACAGGTCTGCAAATGAGACAGGTGGTGTCTAAGCAGTTCCCTGGGATCGTTCTAAATTCTCCACACTAGGGGTCCTGAAACATCCATTATCCCTCCGAGCATGAAGGCCTGCGTGTCTGCGTATCGGAATCCTCAGTCACATTTAAACACTGCCTCCTCTAGGATTGTAATTGTATTCCCTTGACCTGGTAGCATAGTAAGGTTCAGCGACCCCAGATAATGGGTAATCGCCATGAGACTATGTGGCAGGGGCACCCCATCTCAGGCTAGACGTCTGGTACTCATCTCTAAAATGTGACACTCCTGTGGATGCAGACGCCAAAGCACAATCAGGGTAAGCACAGCTGGAAAACGTGTGCACCGCTTCTCCCAGCATGGTCATGATGGAATCGTGAGCGTCCCGGGGGACTCTCCAATTACATGGAGTCTAGATTGCCAGCAATCCTGTCACGACACACAGCCTGTTCCAAATGATAGACCTCCTGATGCCCGGGTAGCAACCTCCCCAGGATGGGCTATGTAGTCACTTGGAGAGGAGGAAGGAAGTATCGGGATTTTCCAATCAAGTGAGGGGCAGGCATGGCGGGGTTCTGATGAACTACGGCCGACCCAGATGGCCACTTCTGTGTGCAGTCAATCCTGGCTGACTTTGCACAGGTGATTCTAAAAGCATTTCTAATGGACTCTCTCAAAGTCAAGGACACTGGAACTGGCCCCTCTTAAAAAAAAAATAGACACAGGCTGGGATGTGAAAGCTCCCATTTGGCCTGGGCCATTGGAGGACCTGCCTTTCATCGATGACAAAAATTGTGTCTGCATTTTCTTTTCTCTCTTGAAGATTTTGTCTTGGTAAGATCGGTAAGCATGAGGAAACTCGCCTGGATTCCTAATTTAAGGTCTGCCTTGTTCTGGGCTGGGACCTGATGGACCATCCACCCCATCTGCACACATTCCTGTGACTCTCTTGAGGCCCTGGCAAAACCCCTGGGTGCCCCCGGGAAGGCTCACACCGAGAGGGGCGGGGGCAGTCTCCACTGCCCAGTGTCCCTGGCTAGAGGAAGGCCCCTCACAATCCCACCGTGCAGTGAGGATGAGGAAGGCCCTGCACTGTCGCCGTGGCATCTGCAGGGCGATGGGGAGAAGCCGGTCATTCTTCACAGGAACACAGTGATCCTGCGGACACTGCTCATTCCTTCAGGACGACTGTGACTTGTGAGTGTATAGTAGCTTTAAGCCTGACAGACATCACAAATAAATGGCATATGCTGTTGCTAGGTGACATCAATTCAATACCAAACCCACAGCAACCCTCTGCACAACAGAAAGAAACACTGCCTGGTCCTACATGAAAGTATACATAAAGACACGTGTGTCTACATGTGTGTACGTACGTAGGTATATACACATGTGTGTGCTGTATATGTGTATGTTGAATGTGTGTACATGTTGTATGTATGTATGCATGTGTTGTATGTGTGTATATTTCATGTATGTGTGTACCTGCTATACGTGTGTATATGTTGTGTGTGTGTTTTAAAAGAAAACATGAACTTGGTTCCCTTTATCCTCTCCAGCTCAGCTCGGGGTCCCGTGACTAACCAAGAAAAGATATGGAGGAACTCCAAAGGAAGACCAACTAGTAAAAAGAAAGATTTCTATTTTTCTTTAACATAAAACTCAATCAGTGGACACAGAGACAGAGAGATGCACACACTAGGAATCTCTGACCACAGCTGTAGTAAACAGTCCCAGGGTTTCAGGGACATGCCCTCTGCATCCTCTCTCCCTCGCCTGGGGGAATATGGAATCGATGTCTCCCACTCGACTCACACTCTCCCCGATCAACTCTTCAGCACCTAGATCTCCTCGAGGTTCTTGGCTGGCTTCTGGGCTCCATGTTTACCACCTGTGGTGGTCATGTATTTGATATGTCAATTTCATGATTGGGATGTAGGGGTGGGGTCTATCCTGTTAATCTGTACATAGCTATTGAGTAGTCAATGAGGCCTCTGTGTGGGCATGGCTTTCTCCTGAGACTTCTGGGAAATCTCAGGGTATTTCCCTGGTGGAGATGAGAAGCCATCTCTCCAGTAGTTGGGAGGTAAGTCTCCGAGACAACAAACTACGGACAAGACAAGATGGCAATGTCCGAGGAGCTGGAGGAACTGGAGGAGAAGTCACATGGCCTAACCCTGATGGAACCAGACCTCTGAAGCTGGTGAAGCCACGTGGATACCCCTGCCAGCACTGAGTTGCTTCTACCACCACTGGATACTGTTGACGGACCCTGAGACCTGGAAGTAAGGAGCCATGTGGAGACCCCTGCCAGCGCCGGGATTCTGCACCCACTGGCCTGTGACTTCGTGAGTTGGAAGGAGACTTTAGAGACTGTTATCTGGCAATATGGACTAATATCGGACTTATGACTTTGAACTGGACTGAGCTGGTATGCTTTCTCAATGTCTCATTTCTCTAGTATATAAACCTTTTCCTTATATCCATGTGTGTGGCTATGAATTTGTTTCTCTAGTCTAGCCAGACTAACACACCACCCAAATCTCACCCTAGCCTAACTCTCAGACGGCACCCAAGCTCTGACTGCACTGAGACCTTCTACTAAAGCTCAGCCAGTCCAAGTTTAATAAAGGGTTCACATCTTTTAACCAGTTGTTTCATAAACACACACACAAACACATTCATCCACGAGAGTATACGCGATTCCATTCTATAATTAAATCAATATAAAATTAAATACAAATAAAAGAGAAAAAGCACACCCCTGCCCCAGGGAACTCATGGCTGAGCTTGGTTCATGCCCCTGGTGGCTCCCACAGCCTCCTCAACCTCACCTTGATCCTCAGATAGAGGCTAGACAGAGGCAATTCAGGGAAACTGCCCGTCGTGGCTATGAAAGAGACTCAGAGGGGCCAGCGGCGCACACGGAAATGTCGCGATTTTCCTCCCTAGCCTAGCTCTCAGATGAATCCAACTGCACGGCGGGCCCACTAGTAAGTTCAGTCTTTGGGCACTCAATTGGTTCTGCTTCTTTTCATGCCAGGACACCTACCGGGGGTGGGTGGATCCCAAGAACTAGCAATTACTGGGCTATTTAATAAGTATTTAATAAGTATTATTGGGAAATCTGAGAGAAAGATGAGACATTCTACTTCCATAAAAATGACCCGTCTCGGAAATCCACACGGGCAACTCGCCTCTGCCCTCTAGTGGCCCCACGAGTCTGAGTCAATGGGATGGCAGTGAACTTGTCTTTTACATGGGATGGGAAATTCCGGGATTTTATTAAGGATTGAGATCTAGCTTTTCCTGAGAAGTGAGGTGGGGGTGGGGGTGGGGATCCCCATCATGTCCTTAAAACAAACTGTCTTTAAATAAAGGAAGGGCAACAAATGATAAACATTGGCCTGAATGGAGGCCCCTGGGCATATACAGTCTCCAAGGATAGTCTGTTCAGGGGGCAGGGGACATTCCAGGTCTTGTGGGTTGTAAGTCACCTATTTTGCCGTGTTTCAGCTGATGAGGAAAGGGAGGGAGGGAGGGAGGGAGAGAGAGAGAGAGAGAGAGAGAGAGAGAGAGAGAGAGAGAGAGAAATGGCCTTGTCTTCAAGCATCTGACACAGACCTGGGCCTGACATAGCCTGAGTTCCCACAGCCCCATGAAGTCAAGACCTCAGAGAGGTCATCCTTGCTGGGGTTGGTGAGGGGTGCCAGAGGCTGTCCTTCCATGGGATGCCCGAGTCCTAGTCTCCAGACCTCTGCATTTCAACTTCCACAAACTGAAACCAGTTAAGCTCTCAGAAAATCCGAAAGGAAAAAGCTATGACTTTATATTATTAACGGCTTCATAATCTCTCCCCGAGCGTTATTTGGGGTTTATATATCACCTTCACCCCAAAACAATACTAGGGTATAGAAGATTTACACACACACACACACACACACACTAGCTGGAGTCCTGGTAACCCAGTGATTTGTACACTGGGCTGCTAAGCCCAACATCAGCAGTTGGACACCATCAGACACGCCTTGGGAGAAAGATGAGGCTCTCCATTCCTGTACAAAGCTCCAGAGTTACGGGCTGGGAAACCCACAGGGGCAGCTGTACTCTGTCTTGTGGGGTCCCTAGGAATCAGAAGGGACTCAACGGCAACGGGCTTGTTATTGGAATTCTTTGGGGTTTCTATAACGCAGCTGGAAGTCAGGGTCGGGGTCGGGTTAAGAGTGAGGGTGAGCTGGAGACAGAGTCCCATCCCTAGAGGGCACCTTGATGTCGTCATTGGCTCCTCTGTCAGAGGTCACCTCCGTCTGACAGCAATCTTGGTCAGCATGGGGCAAGGACAGCCCCGTCCTGAGCCACCTGCATCATCATCAGTGTGTGTGAGCGCTCACTCGGGAAGCCAGTGCGTCAGCCCAGCTCATCCAGGGTTTCCCGCTCCACCAACCATGACGGCCCTTTCTAGTGATTAGTGTCACACACACACACACACACACACACAAAGTCAAAAAGAATTGCTACTAGGGGTCGAGTCCGTACACGAATGGATCTATTCCAAATAATTTGTGGTTAAGCATGACCTTGCCAATGAGTGGACGACTGCAATATATTTGTCTTAGTCTTGTTAGGGTGTCCTTAAAAGAAAGAAAAGAAAAAGGACCCCATCCAAAGAGTGCTTCCGAAGGGGATATGCGGAACCAGTGACATCCCCGGCAATTCAACCCTCGGAGAGTTATGGGGCTAGTTTTGTGGATCCCAGTGGGATTCTTTTGATAGGTTTTTCTCAAAGGGCCCAGGGCAGTCCTGGGCTGTATTCGTCAAGATTTTGGAGAGAACAAGCCCCCCCCCCCCCCGGTGCCAGGTTGTCAAAATGAAAAATAGGAGGGCCCTCTGTGTGATGGGGTGACAGCATGGCTGTCGCAAGGGGGGCGTGTGAGGTGGGCACAGGCACGGGTGCTGTTCCCCTCTGTTGTGCCCGAGGTCGGAGGTGACTCGATGCCACCTGCCGCCGCCACCACCTACGACAGAAACACTAAAACTGAACTGGTTGGGGGGTGGGTAAAGCCAGGAAAGTGGCACCAAGCAATTTTCTCCATTCCGACAGCACATCTGCTCGTTCTCTGAGGGCGGCCAGGGCTCTCCCTTGGGAAACCTTGCCCAGTGCCCCCTCCAGACCTCATCTTGCTCCTTCAGACATCTTCCTGTTCTCCCGACTCAAAGGGTTTTGAAAGGGGACCTGATCTGTGTCCCTGGGGCGGGGGTGCCAGAGCTGGGGTTCCCACATGGCAGGCATGGGAAGCTGGCAGACCTCTGTGGAGGAGAAGTCTGAGAGAAGTGCAAGCGAAGCCTTCAGAAAGGTGCCCGCCTAGAAGCAGGGTCGTTGGGAAGCAACAGCTGCACGTATGTTATCTTCTGGGGAAATGAAGGTGTCTCTGATTTTACAGCCGTTGTTTTCGGCTTCCCCTGAGATGTATCCTTTTCTAGTAACTGGTCATTCTTATTATGTTTACAGAGAGAGACTCGAGATACACGGACACAGATACCGACACACATCAAAACAACAACAACAACCCTTTCTTTAAAAAAAACCTCTAAACTCACTGCCACTGAGCTGACTTCAACTCACAGCCCGCTCTGGAACTGCTGCACGGGGGCCCCGGTGTGTGCTTGACGGAAACGGGTGGCCTGGCCTCGTCTTTCTCTCCTGGGGCAGCGGGTGTGTTTGAACTGCCAACCTTCTACCGAGCGGCTTGCTGTCGACTCTCTTTGCCACCCCTTCACTTACGGAGGGGCTTCAAAACATCCATGGGAATTAGAGCCCCTGCGTGTGGGGGGTGTGTGTGTGCCTGGTGTAAATATACCAATATAAAGTTATGTTATGTGTGGTTATACATATCATGGTGTATAGATACACATGATAACTATGTATTGTAACTGCCTGTAGTTATATCAGTAAAACTGTTGAAGACAAAGTTGATGATCAGAAAATAAAATTTGCAATAGAAAATGGCTAATGAAAAAGTTAGAAAGAGGGCTGAGCCTCGGTGGCGTAGTGGTTGTGCACGGGACTGCGGCCCACTGGGACAGAGGTTCAGTTCCAGCAGTGGGGCTGGGCCTCCTCCTCCCACCACCGGAGAGCAGTGATGCCCCCTCCCCACCCCCCAAAAAAAGAAAAAAGTTAGAAAGAGATGGATATGAAGGATGTTTGAATGGGCAGACAGGTAGGTGAGTGGGGGGGAGGGAGGGAGGGAGGGAGGGAGGGAAGGAGATTAGAGCTACGATGTGATCAGTCACGATCCCAGAATGCCTCAGCCCTAAGTCCGGGAAGAAACTTCTGGAGTACTCGAGAGCTGGTGGTTCTCTCAACCTATTTCTCTATCACAAATCGTCCTGTTTCCTTAATTTTGACCCCATCTCCTTTGGGTCCTGAACATGGCAGGAGGCCCCGTGCACGCCTCTACCTGGTCCAGAGGAGAAGCCCAGAACCTTCCAATCTGGCTCTAATCACCGTCACATTTCCTTTTGAGACACAACCCTCCGCTGCCTCTTTTGTGCCCTTTATGGGTTCCCGACCGGATTCCAGGAGCTGTGGTTATGACATGTGGGGGCGCTGTTATCCTACCGTTCGGGAGGGAATGCAGGCCTAGCTCAGTGGGCGCTCAACCGCGGAGCTGAGTGGAGGTGCAGGGCCTCCCAGAGGGGGGCACCTCAGGAGAGAGACTTGCGAATCTATTTCTGGGAAAGCAGTGACTGAAAACGCTGGTGGGAACACCGTCCTTCTGACACCACGAAGCAGGAGCAACTGGACATCACCGGGTCAGCGTCCTGGCGACGTCTGCGTCACTTCTCGGTCGAGGGTCCACTCCCAAGTCTGCCACTCTTGTGGTCTAGACCCTCACGGGGAGCCACCTTCAGCCTCGCCGCGGTCCACCCACTCCCAGCCTCGACCATCTCGGAGGGTCTCGGGGGCAAGACTCAGGCCCCCTTGACGGGAAGCTCGCCACGCCTAGCTTGAGGGCCCCCTGGGGACACAAGACCACACGGAGCAAATGGACACCCGGAAGCACATATAAGGGAGCAGGCAAGCCACCTGATGGAAATGGGTCCTCACCTCGGGATTCGTGGAACTCCAGCGTGACGTGGGCATCGAATCCAAGGCTGAAGTAGTTGTTGAACACGTTCAGTGGGAGCTGCAGGAGAAGCAGAGGGGGTGGGGTGGAGAGAGGGGGGGGCATGTGCCTCACCGGGCAGGATGGGGAGGAGCCTCAAGGGGGGCTTGGGGCCTTGGGCCAGAACCCAGTCCTAACTCCAGGAAAGGGTTGTTCCTGGGTGAATTGTCCAGAAAGCCCCAGGCAAGCGGCACTCTCGGCAATGTCCGATAGCCTAAGAAACGGCGCTGGAGCCCTTGCCATAGACTGTCACCACAATCTATGGCCAAGCTGAACAGAAGGTTCTGGAGGCAAAGGTGGGCGGTGAACACACGGCGAGGACCTTGCCTAATGGAGTTACGCTGAAGACACCCTAAGAGTGCTAGGCACATGACCACTGCAGCTTGCAAAACAGAATACCTAATGCATTGACTACTAATTTCCACAAAGGAGTCCCCGGCTGGTATCACTGGGCTCGGCTGATACCCCAAAGATATGAGATCCGAGCCCGCCCAGTGAGGCCACTCACAAAGCGCTGGTGACCTGCTTCTGAAAACCAAGCCCAAGCTTGCTGCCATTGACCCGGGCCTGACTCGCGGGAACCCTGGTAAACAGGGGTTGTCCAAGCGTGTCACTCTCTA
>PVJH01048139.1:0-10940 GCA_004026705.1 Nesogale talazaci | reverse complement strand
TCATTATTGTCGCTTGGAGATGAGCGATCTCGAACAGAGTGGCACACACGACTAGTATGTGATAAGACCCTCTGCCTCCATGAGCTGAACTTGACAGCCAATGACGGGTAAGATCAGGAGCACTCTTTACCAACCTAAGACAGGCCATGGTGACATTAGAAGGCCATTGACCGATGACGGGTAAGGACTGAGTGTGCGTTCTGACAACCTAAGACAGGCGGAGTTCCCGGGAGGATCCTACGACTTTATTTAAATAAACCCTCTCTATCTTATTGACAATTTGTTTTCCTAAGAAGAGGTAACTTGTTTTAAGAAATAGCAGAGTCAGTCCAAAGCTTTTAAATTAGAGACGGCATTTTTAAGAATAGGACAAAAATCCCATTTTGCCCATTTCCCACTTCAGTTATTACATTTAAATTAGGAAAAATATCTTACTTTGTCAAGTTAACTCCCAACAGCAAAGACAGCACGTTGCCAGAACAGAAGACAGCCCACCTTGTAAGTTACAGACCATCAGCAGCCTATCTCCATGGTTAAAGTTGACAAATCTCCAAACAAATTCTTTCGATAACCATAACCATAATATTGACTAATATCTCAATACTTAGAATATGCTAACTCCCTTCTGTTCTCTTATTTATCCTTATAACAATTGTATAAGGGTGAACATTGCTCCATTTTACTCATTGAAGAGAGGGGATTTCAATTTTTCCAGTGTCACATGCAGTGTATTCAAATCCAAATTCTGTCTCATGTATTTATACTTTCCATCTTCTCATGCAACATTAATGATGCAGCACTGCTTCATGCTTTGATCTTATCACCACCAAACAAAACATAGAAATCCCTCATCTTTATCTGCTTACTGATAAAAACCTCATCCTCCCACTAACCCTAACCCAACTTGAAGCAACACCCAACAAGTCCCCTTGCAGTATTTCCTGGTTCTTCTGCAACATATTTTGCCTACATTCTGGTTTCATGATTTCCGTGGCTTGTTTTCTCAACATCTGTAGAGGAAAAAGGAAGAACACAGCTCATTCTACTTTTAAGCAACCCTGTGGCACATCGAGAGATGGTCGATTGTGCCAGACCCAATGGTCAGTGCCCCAAACCATGTTGGAAGAAGGCCAGGATGCAAAATGCTCCAGAGCTCTGGGGAAACCAACTGAACCTCCAATCTGCAGCCTGTCAATCTAGGACTTCTTCTCTTCAGAGGAAGAAAATTGACTGAAAGTATTAGCTTGCAGGTTATTTCCATAAACTACAAGAAGAAACAATGACAACAGTGGCACCCAAGAATTTGTATCTCACTAATTGCTTTCACCTTCCTGCCTTTATATAGTTCTCAGACTAAATGTATGTGGTGAAGAAGCAGCAGAAACAGGAGGAGAAGGAGGAAGTAGATGATGAGGAGGAGGAGGAAGAAACGCTGTTCCTGATAAATAGAATTTCCCAATTTTACAGATTAAATATAATACTAAGACATACTATTAATATATAACAGAGATGGAATTGACATGTAAATATTGTGGCTGTAGGACTTGGGCTCTTCTGGTATTGTGGTTAAGCCATCAGACTACCAACGCAAACCACAGTGGTTCAAAACCAACTGCTGCTCCCCAAAGGAAAGATGAAGCAGCCTGCTTCCACAAAGATTTGCAGACTCGAGACCCAGTGAAACAGTTCTACGGTGTCCTATCAGGTTGCTATGAGTTGAAACAAAGTTACTGGCAGTGGGATTCATGGGTCTCCTGCTCCAGTGTTCTTTTAATGCTATTCTTCTCAGTGAAGCATTCTTTTTCCTTTCAACTTCTTTATGTGTGGCTTAGTTTTGTTGCATCTCCCTAATAGACCCTTGTTGTGGTCGGATCATTACCTTGAATAAGGGTTCACGGCAATTCACTAACAACAAGGGAGAGAGAAAAAAAAACAGTCTACTAGAAGGTGACACCGAGGGGAAACAGACACCAATGCAGGCTTGTTTTGAAGACGTCCAGTTGGAATCCAGAAGAGATTATATCATTTTACTTTAGAATTCACACCCTAGGGGAGTCATGTACAAATATCGTACATTAACTCTGGTTTCAAAGTAATCATGGAGCATAATTGTTGATCATGAACAAACAGACGGAACAATAAGATTAGGGCTGTCTCGGGACGTCTTCTGACTAACTAGCAAGCAGGAAATGATGCTCAGAGTAATCTGAAGGTTTTTCCAGGAAACATCATGCTTGCCTCTGAGCTATGCAGAAAGCTATAATAATTCCAAAGAGACAGAGGGCAGGCACGACTCAGCAACACCCAACAGCTTTGAAGCTTACTTCGGTCAGGGAAAGCATGGCTTGAGTTAAGGTCACTACAGTCAGTTCAGTGCAGGGTCATCCATACCTTCTGCATGTTTCTATTCACTGTAGTGTCTGATATCTACCAGTCCTCCAGGAATAGACATTGGATTAGAATAAATGACCTCACAACTATACTTTGATTGATTCCATCATTTGAAACGTAATGTCTGAGGTCCCAATGACTGCTTGTAAATAATATATAACTCCCTCTAGAAACCAAAGAAAGAAGCTCATTCTGTAAGTTTAAAATTTAATTTCCAAACACTAATTGTCAATCGTCAGGATTATAGACATGGGAATGCAGTCTTTAAGTGAGAGTGGTGTCCACAAAATCATGAAGCTACAATTTCCTTAAGGAATCATTTGTATACGGTCAGTGTGTTTACCTTGGATGCCCAATTTTTCCTTTCAGCTTCCGGTGGAAACTGGAACCCAGCGCTGGACGCAAGTCCACTGGCTAGGACAGCCCTGACTCTCTCTAGGAGGCACGGGTCCCTTCTCTCCCCTGATATGCATGTGTCTACGGACTCCTCTCACCGTCTCAGGCTTCTGGTCCCAAACACCTCCTCCTCAGTTGGGCTACTCTGCTCCCCATTGCATTCCCTGAGTTATTGATCAGGCTTCACTCATGATTGGATTTGGAATGCTGCCTTCACTTCTTCGTTTTATACTTTTCAGGATTTGGTAACTCTCAAATTCATACTAGTAGTAGCTTGATCTTGGCTTTTTTTTGTCCCGCTCCTCTGAGGGAACCTGAAAATATCATTGGCTGATGTGCCACTTACAACATTTGGCCTCTTATCTTTGAGGCCCTTTCAACAACTGAAACTCACCCTTGTTGAGAGAAAAGTCGGATACCTGAGGTGTCTTACCAAAGTGCCAGTGAATCTGCCAGGGAAAATCATTAATAAAGTCAAAGTGAAAATCATATTGATCCAATAAAAAATAGTTTTTTAAATAATACTATGCAAATGGGAGCAGCATTTGACCACTTGCTGAGTGTCATGGTGTCAGTTGAGATTTATAGTGACCCTGTGGAGCACAGAACAAGACACGTCTCCATGCTGTACCACCTCATGGTTCTTCTTATGAGCCCACCTTGCAATCACTGTATGGAGACACTTCATGGGGGATCTTGACTTTCTCACTTTTATTTCCTGATGACATGTCCAAATTACAAGAGACAAAGTCTCGTCACCCTTGCCTCTGAGGAGCATTCTGGCTGTACTAATCTGGCAGGCTGTCATATATTTCATCTTCATCAACAATATAATTCTAAAGCAGAGATTCTTCTATGGTCTTTCTTATTTGTTGCCCAGCTTTAGCATGCAGAGGGACGTGATGGCCAGTGAGCCCAGCCAATGGACACATGTGGGATTAATAACTGAAGGGTGGAGAGATGAACTGAAGGGTGGCTCAGCAAACTTTGCCTTTCTTATCTCTTGCTCTCTGATGATTGGACCAGTGTGTGGCTGCCTTCGCTTGTTCTCTGCCTCAATTTTCAAGCTATACTACCTGTGGGACACCTAACCCATGGACTGTGTTGCTGTGGTTTGAGGTCCTTCAAGACCCGCTTCACCCTGCTACTGGAATATATGTCGCTTGAGTTGGGGACTGTTGGACCCTGTCATCTGAATGACTGTTGGTGACCTGCCTTGCTGTTTGTTCCTGTGGCTGGATAGCCTGAATTGCCCTACAGAGGACTCAGCTTTCTGCTTCCTTGACTTGCACCCAGCATCCCTCAAGACTTGAAGAACTGCCAGTGTAGTAGGTGTCTCATGGAAGCGAGTTGCACTGAGCCATTTGTACTGCTCTACAGATTAGTTAACTGTTTATTTCTTATGCTATGTGTGCATATATAAACATACAATCATAAGTGTTCCAGTTTTGTTTCTCTAGTGAACACTGTCTAACATAAGAGGCAATTTAAAATACTATCATTTGAGTCAGGAACACCTTAGTTTTTCAAGTGACAGCTCTACTCCTTAATACTTTAAAATAGATCTCGCACTATAGATTTTTCCAGTGTAATAATAATAATAATACAGTGTAAATACTTTCTCTATGTATCATGATGTTGCTTACTTGTCCATTTCTTTTTTTTTTTTTTTTGGCATCACTGCTTTCCGGTGGTGGGAGTAGGAGGCCCAGCCCCACTGCTGGAATTGAACCTCCGTCTCAGTGGGCCGCAGTCCCGCATACAACCACTACGCCACCAGGGCTCAGCCCTACTTGTCCATTTCTGAGGATAGTTGTTGCTTTATGTTGAAGTGTAGTCCATATTGAGGGCTATAAACTCTGATCTTCATTAGTAAGTGTGTAAGTTCTCTTCACTTAGCAAGTAAGGCTATGTCATTCGTGTATCACAGCTTGTCAATGAGTCTTCATTGCTCAAAATGCCATATGGACAACTCTCTATATGAACCAGTTTCACAGAGTACCTCCTCAGCATGCACCCTGAGTAAGCACAGTTAAAGAGTACAACCCTGATGCTAAGTCTTTGCTGTGTTTCAACATCTGCTTCTTTGTGTGTCCACGGGTTCTAAGTGCGCACACTTAGAAATTCCCATTTTTTACATGACTCCCATAATTTCTAATGATATACATGGTCCGATGCCTTTACATAATCATTAAAACAAAGGTAAACTTTGTTTCTTGTGTCCTCCACTTTCACGCAAACTCCACTGGAGATGAACAATGAGATCCCTCAGTCCATGTCTGCTTTTAAAGCCAGCTTAAATTTCTGGCAGCTCCCTGTCATTGTTCTAATGCAACCACTTTGCAAGGATCTTCAGCAAAATTTTACTCGAGGGTAACATTAATGGCATTGCTGATAATTTCCAAATTCTGTTGGATCCCCTCTCTCTGGCCTGGTTACAAACACAGATCTCTTCCTATTCATCGGCCAGGAGAATAGTGAAGTGCTCTGGACTAGAGAAGCCCAACTTTATTTCTCTTGCTCCATCCCCCCACCGTCCATGGTCCTGCTTGTAGGAATATAACTTCCAGAATTGAATCAGCACAGCTCGCAACCCTCCATGCAGTCGCCACTGCATTTGAGCACCACATGTGTTCTAAATATCAGCCAGCCGAAACGCACTGAGTCTTCCTCAAAAACAGCTGGCTACTGAGTCCCCGAGGACAAGGAACCACTCCTCTGTCTGGCCTGTCCAGGTTTGGAACACCAGAATGAATGGGCAAAATCGGTTGTTATAGACTTTTAACAACCAGGGAAGACCAACCCCTTCCTGAGCTCTGAGGGATGAAGAATCTGCTTGAAGCACCAAGGTCTTTATTAAATCCACTTTATTTACTTGGACATAAGTAAACATATTCTGAAGGTGGAGGTGTCAAATACAAATTATATACATTTTCTGAAGGTGGCAGTATCAACTCTCTCTATTGTAACACACAACAATCTAGTTGTTCCTGGAAACGGGGAGTCCCTGTTGAGCAACCATCACTGATGTCTTCTTCTTGCACCACTTGGACGGCCATCCTTCATCACACCCTGGCTTTTGTCCTTGTACTGTGTGTAAAGAAGAACCAAGAACCACGGGGACTCTGTCAGACGGAGTAAGACTATTCCTTAGGGACTCGGAGACTGTCAATCTACAGAAACAAGCAAAGTCCTCTTTCCCCTGTTGATTGGCGGGTTTGAAACACACACACACACACACACACACACACACATACACACACACTTTTCAGGCTATCCCTCTGGTGAATAGCCCACTCCATACCAGGATGCCTTATATCAAGCAGACCCCAAATCAAAGCCCAAACCCATTGCCAATGAGCTGGTTCCACCTCACAACGACCCCCGAAGGGCTGAATTAGAGCCACTCCTTTGGGTTTCCAGGAAAATGAATCTATTTATTGGTACTGATATGTCATCTTTTTCTCACAGAAAGAATGAAGGGTTTGAACCGCTGATCTTGTACTGAGCGGCCCAATGCTTAACCCGCTACACCACCAGGCTCTGTGTAAAGGAGAGAGTACATATCCCTTTAGTGTTTGTGAAAGTCCAGGGTGGTGAAGGCGACCAACCGCAGGGAGTCCTGGGGTGACCCCTTCGAAGGAGGTGATTAATCTATGAGTCCATCGGGGAAAGCTAAAACCTCATTCAGCAACTTAATAGAGAGAACTCAGTAGAAAGCAACCATCAGGCTCCACAAAGAGACAACAGGTTGTTAAGGAGAACCATCAGCCTTAGCCAAGGAGACAAGACTCACATCCGTGACCAAAGGGAATGAGAACACACCGCATTTAAAAGTCTTCATGCGCCCTCTGGTGAAAAATACGGAGAACTGAAAGTGCGCGCTTTAACTCTCGTAGTCTGACCCCTATTTAATCACTGCGCCTTCCCACCGCCGACCCCCACCCCAGAAATGGAACCCCACTGCGATCTGGTCAATTCTGACTCACAGTCGCCCTATGATCTAGAAAGAGCTACAGCCTTAGATATCTAAGATCATTTGTTTCTCTCTAGGAGCGGCCCATCGCCTAACCCACCATGTCATCAGAAGTCCTTTCCAAAAACCGGGGTGAGGGCAGAGGGAGGGGACAAAAGACACCTCACTGCCATAAAATCAATCCCAACACATGGTGACCCTAGAGGACAGGACAGAACGGCCCCTGTGGGTTTCGGAGGTTGTAACTCCTTATGGGACTAGAGAGCCTCTTCTGTCTCTCCAGGAGCAACGGGTGATTTCGAACTTGTGACCTGGCAGTTAACGGTCCAACAAATAGCCTCTATTCCACTGAGTTTCCTGCGGGAGGGAAAACTGTAAATGCACACACTGTAAACCCACTGGCCTCAAGTCAACTCCAACTCAGCGTGTCCCTTTAGGACAGCGGGGCATGGCCCTTCGGGTTTCCAGAGTTGTCAAGTCTTCACAGAAGCAGACGGCCACCTCTTTCTCCCTGTGAGGAACAGGTGGGCTGGAATGGATTGGAAGCAGCGGAGTGCTGCAACCACTGTGCCATCAGATCTCTAACCTGTGCCAGAGTGTCTGGTTTTAATGTCCCCTGGGCTAGTTTCCACGCATCTGTGATTGCCATCGCCCTTCTTTCCTCCAAACAGACCAATAGCTACTCCCTCAGTGACACCTACATGACCACAAGTGGTTAAGACCCCCCATCTCTGCACACCAAATTAAAATATGCTACATTTTTAATAAGAAGCCCAAAGAGGTTAACATGGTCACACCCAGCTAGTCATTGCAACCCCCATTTACCAGCTTGAGAGGTTTTTTTGACCTCGGTTCCTGTTCATGTTTCCTTCCTTCAGTTCTTCTTCAAGCCCCCCATGGTCTCACTTTCCACCAGTCTCCTTTTTTAGGAACTTTCTTTTTGCCCCTCCTGAGAGTGATAACTTATTGATCCTTTCTGTGCTTTGTAAAATTTTACTCTGAAAGTTCGAGTCAGGGTTTAATGAGATAACACTGGAGCAATCCCTGCTTTTTTTAACTATCAATTACCTCCTATGCATGTGCAAATTGATCAATGCATTGGAATGATAGTCCTGGAAAAGGATATTGAAATGACCGTGGATTGCAAAAAGGACAAATCAATCTGTCTTGGAAGAAGAATGGCCAGAGTGCTCTTTAGAAGCAAGGATGACCAGATTCCGTCTCACATACTTTGGACATGTTCTCAGGAGACCAGTTCCTGTCGCAGCACATAATGTTTGCTAAAGTAGAGGGCAATGAGAATGAGAAAGACCCTTAAAGAGATGGACTGATACCATGGCTACAACAACATGCTAACATAAGAGCCATTGTGAAGGTGGTCCAGGACCAGGCAGTGTTTTGTTCTGTTGTGCATATGGTTTCTGTAGGTTGGAAACTAATCACTGGTACCATGAACAACTATCTGTGCATCCATCCATCCATTCATCCATGCATCATCTATCTACCCACCTACCTACCCTCCAACCTAAGAATGAGATAAAAGTTTACAGCGAAGATCAGTTTTTCATTCAGCAATTCGTATACATTTTGTTTCACTTCCTTAATATGATCCCCACAATACAGCATTCCATATCGCAGGGCCTCCCTGTGATTCTTGTTTTAAACTCTCCTTCTCTCCCCCCTGTCTGGAGTTTGACCTTGGGTAAATGGTGCCCTTCTGATCTCAAATGGAGATTATTCTACGGTGAGTATACCTCTGTAGTGTCATAGTTCCTCTCCTAGGACGGTCTAATACTTGGATGAAAATTGAGTCATGGGTGTGAGTTCCTTTCCAGACTCAAAGGTGACTAAGAACCACAGTCTTATGCCCTGTACTATAGGGTCACTGTGAGTCAGAAGGGAGTCAGTGACCATGAGTTTGTTTTGGAGTTGGCCACCAAAAAGTGAGGCCACCATTCCGAAGCAGGAAGTAGATGAACTTATCAAATGGATGTGCTTCTGAGATGTAGTTGATTAATATGGCCCTTCTAGCCATAGCTCTTTAGGTGGCTTATGATAATTCTGGACTTGGCCTATGTTTTCTCCTGTGCTAATAGAGAAGATTATCAGAAAACCAAACTCAGTGGCATTGAGTCAATACTGACTCGTAGCGACCCCTATGAGTTTCTGAAACTGTGCCCGTTTTCAAGAGTCGAAAGCTCCACCTTTCTACTGGAATGTGAACCAAGTCCAATTCACACCAATTGTTTCCTTGGCGCTAGGTCTGGTGAAAGACAGATGTCCCGTCTCCATCACAGTCATTCCTCTGTGTAGAAGAACTGTCTCAGATACGGCGAGTCATGCCGGGACCATCAGAAGAAAAGTGCATTTGCAATCTCTGGCATGGTGCAAGTGAAGATCAGAGACCCCAGAGACTGTGGCACAGAGCAATGGAGGCAAGCTGAGACCAGAGGCCAAGAGAAGGAAACCAGGAGCCAGAACGAAGGAGTACCATCTGGACTGTGGGGCTGTGCGACGACTGGACTTCCTGATCTACTGAGACTCAGGCCCAGGGGCCCCGTGGTGGAGAGACAGAGCACCACAGAAAGAATTGCTGCTGTGGATAGTGATTGCATTCTTACTATGGACGGATAATCAATTGAGGTGACCTATTACCTTCCTAATGATTGTTGGTTTTATCTGTGAGTTCTGTGTGCCCATTGCAATGAATTATTGAAGGCATAGAATGTATGGCTACTGAGAAATAGAGTCAAGAAGGGTGGTGGGTGCAGGTATGTGTGACTATTACTTCCTGTTACTAATACAACATAGTATATTCTAATTTTCTGTGTAGATTGGGGATCCTAAAAACTGCTGACCATTTGGTACCATCTATAGTGTAACTATTGGTCAGTTTGGAGGAAAGAAGAGTGAGAAAAGTCAAAGATGCATAGAAATAACTAGCCCAGTTGACTAATGGACAACATGAACACCAGTCTCCATAATCCTGAGGCTAACAGAACTAGCAGGTGCCCAGCTACTGCTACTAACAGCTCTGAAATAAGTAACAATAGAAGGTTCTGCATAGAGTGGCATAAAAATAAAAAGAATCTTTAAGACTAGGGTTCTCAGTCACCTTAGCGTCTAAAGCGAACTCACACACCTATGACTCAATTTTAAGCCAAGTATCAGACATTTCTGCAAGAGGAGCAATAACACTACAGAGGTATGCACACCTTAGAAAAATTGAGATCAAAAGGACAGCATTTACCCAAAGTCTAGAGGGAAAGGAAAGAGGGAGGATTTAAAACAAGAAAGAGAAAGAGGTCCTGGGGCATGAAAAGTTTTACTGTGTCAAGAAAATGAAACAAAATGTATATGAATTGTTGAGTGAAAAACCAATCTCTGTTAACCAATACCCCATTCATAGGTAGGGGGGTCGGTAGGTGGACAGGTGGATGGTGGTGGTAGATCTCCACCAAACAGGCAGACAGACAGACTGATGGTGGTAGTGATACCATTGAGTCAGTTTCAACCCATAGTGACCTTATGCACAAAAGGATGAAATACTGCCTGGTCTTGCTCATCCTCACAACTGTTGCAGACACAATATCTCTCTCTCTCTTCTCTCTCTCTCTCTCTCTCTCTCTCTCTCTCTCTCTATATATATATATATATATATATATATATATCTTTCTCTCGATCTCTCTCTCTCATCTTCCCCAGTTCATCTCATTAAGGCATTAAGGGTCTTCCTCTTTTTCACTGCCCCTAGAATGTAGGTAGATAGATAGAGTGGTAGTTACATAATCTGGTGTCAATTTGAGGATTCAGGGTGAAGGGGTGGAGTCTAGTCTGTCAATCAGGCAGTAGCTTGAGAACCTCAGTTAGAGATGCTAAGGAGATAAACAGTTCACTGGAGGTGAGACACATGCAGACTCTCCAGGAGACATTCCAGCTGAGAAGACACATGGAGCTACACTAGTGCCCTGCTAGTGCCCCGTGCTGGAGAAACTACATGGAAACCCCTACCAGCACTGAGAGGCTTATACCATCACTGGATCCACAACTTTCCAGCCACTGGCCTGTGATCTTCCTGCGTGTGGTGCCATTGCATGTGTTTCCTGATGTGAAGAGGACTTTATAGACTGGTGTTGGACATATGGGCGAATATCAGACTTATGGACTTGATCTGCAC